>CATIWR010292381.1:0-31707 GCA_949677035.1 Omphalea diandra
TTGCATGGTCACTATAAAAAATTAATCTATTGGACTTGCACTTGCATAGTCAAATGTTATACTTGTAATGCATCCTGAAGATATTTGAATGTTTGTTGTGATATAAGAATCTGATTATTATTTTTATTCATTGAGTCACGACTCACCAAATCGCAATTATATTTTTTAGATACCGATGAATAGGGATTGGACACTTTGGTGCTTAGAGTTTTGCACTGAGACACATGGACCACTAGTCATCGGTTGAATTCCAACTCTCTTTCTCCTTATGTCATGTACATACATCTAGATAGGAGCCAGTTTATAGTCGCTAGCCTGGACATTAATTAACATATATGTACATTAAATACATATTGGATTGTGTATGTATGATGAATAAAACTTTTATGCATATGTATTTTGGGCATGAATGCTATGAGTTTTGTAAATGAAAATGGTCGTTACATAGGAAGTCAAAAATTCCACTTTTTAGTGATTCGCAGCCATGCAAATTGATGTGTGGTCATAAAAATTTGTGATTCTTATGTGGGTATGCCATGTAGACTAGGTATGTAAATGCTTTCATGGCCACGTAAACTACGTGTGTAAATCAATTCAGCTTCTACCTAGTTTGCACAGTCGTGCTGCATGGTTATGCAATCTTTCCAAACATACTTTCTAAGCTTCATTCTTTAACTTTAACCCAATGAAACAAAACTACCCCTTTTAAGATCCTTTTATATGTCGAATTTAGTTAATAAATCTAAAATTTGAAAGGAATTAAACTCTTAAATTTATAATTTTATACACCAAACAAATTTCTCCAAATTTAACCTTTTGCTTGTCCTCAAGTAAGAAATAATCCCTACTAAGTAAAGTTCAATAATTCAAATGATCAAGATCGAGTATCAAGGTCTTTAGGAGACACTTATATGAATGATATTCATAATTTTCATCAATTAAGCAAATTGACCTATAATCATAACAAGTTATTAATTAACATTCATTATTTATAATCAATTATCACAATAATGTGTACGTGTCTATAGACATGAAAATTTTAAACAAACAAAAATATATTTTTTGGTCTATTTAAAAAAAAGTTGCATTTAATTAAATTTATTTGAATTTAAATTAAACTACTACAATTGACCAATCAAATTATTTGATCTATTTTAGTTTAATTAAATTAATTATATCCAATTAAATTATTTAAGGCCCACATTTTTGGGTAATCAAAACAAGCCATGTGGCCTAAATGTAGCAAAAGCCAATGATCATAAGAAAAGTGGACCAATCAAGAGATTTTCTCGGCAAAAGAATTTTATAGATAAAGTGAAAGACTTCTCTAAAGGCCTGTATAAATAAGGAGGTTCTTATACATTTAGGTGGATCTATAATTTGCAACAGGCATCACTCTGCAAACTAAAGCTCCTAAGCCTTCAAGTCGTCCAAGCTTTTAAGCCTTCAAAGATTCATAAAATGAGGATCCATCTTCAATTTGAGATCAACCATAACGCCCTCGAATCACACCTAACACTATTCTCCAAGATCAAATGTAGAGTTTTATCCTTAGTTCAAGATCAAGCCCATCCGACCTTCGATCTCAATTTCATTCAAAGAGTAAATAAAAAGATTTATTTCTTTGTAAAAGAAATTATTAGATGTTGTAATCTATTTTTTTTTTTATATAAATTGATAATTTGTACTTGCTTTTTCATGTCTTAATTTTTTAGGTACTAAATTTGTGTATAAATTTCTAGCATGCCCAGTGGAACCATCACTACCTCTAATCTCTTCTCTCTAACAACAAATCAACTCTCTCAATATGCAATCCAATTTGGTTTCTCCAAAAATGAAGAACATTACCTGCTAACCTACTTAACTAAAGGCTTGCACCACTTATACTATTGAATCGACCACTGATGCCAGTCCTAGTGCTGGTTTCAAAACTAATTGTGTTATTGACGTCTATGTATGATCGGTCCCTCTTTTATAAGAATCTTTTGTCCCTCCACAAGCACTAAGGGCAATTAAAAGTGATCCATCTCTTTTCACTTCCATACCAAAAGGGATAACCTTTGGTGAGATGTTTGTCGATACTAATGGCAGATCTGGTTCAATCTCCCCTCATATACCATCAAGTGGTGTCATGACAACGATGACTATAGAGGAACAAATTGCTAATATGACAAAATGACAGAAAATCTTACTACGGTAAATGCTGAAAAGATGTTCAAAATGCATCGTTATTAAACATAGTTCAAAATAAAATGGGAAAAGCTCTTGTTATTGAAACCTCACAAAAACTTTAAGAGGTTGTTAAAACTATTATTGCTCTAAAGATTGCAAAGACCATTCAGTTGGTTGCTAATGGTTTCATTTATGCTACTCAGTTGAAGAACTCATAAAGGAGGCTATCAAAGATTAGGTCAAGAGCACAACTCAGCCTTTTTACACCTATGCCAAGCCATATACGCAAAGAATTGACAGGATGAAAATGCCTAAAAATTATCATCCACAAAGTTTCAGCATTTTGATGGCAAAGGAAATCCTAGACAGCATGTTGCTCACTTTGTTGAAACATGTAATAATGCTAGAACATATGGAGATCTTATGATTAAATAATTTAGTCAATCACTCAAAGGGAATGCTTTTAATTGGTACACAAATTTGAAATCTGTCTCTATTGATAGTTGGGAACAGTTGGAGCGTGAGTTCCTTAGTCGCTTTTATGGCACGTTATGTATCATTAGTATGGTTAAACTCATTATTGACCGTCAATACAAGGATGAACTAGTTATTGACCATATCTAAAGATGGAGGAATTTGAGTCATAATTACAAAGTTTAACTTTTCAAACCTTTAGGAATTAACAAATGTATCAAAGGCATGCATTGGGGACTTTGTTATATCCTTCAGGGGATCAAGCCCTAGTCTTTTGAAGAACTAGCCAGTCAGGCTCATGACATGGGGCTCAATATCGTTGATTTTAGCAATCAAAATATGCCAATACAAGAACCCAAAAAGATTAAAAAAAAAAAAAGCAAGAGGAGTAAAAGGTCCCCAAGCTGGTGTCCAAATATGAATCAATGGGTATAACTTTAATTCCATTAAAGATAAATACTAAATCTAGAAAGAAGTTAGATGGTCAATCCACTCATACACAAAGTAAGGATCGAAAGAAAACAACTTTGTAAGAAAGATAGGTTAAGTAATACCCTTTTCCTAATTCTGATGTATCCAATATGTTGGATGATTTACTTTAAGCCCATCTTATTGAACTTCTTGAGATGAAGTGTCCCAATGAGACCAACCATACTGATGATCCAAACTACTGCAAATACCATTGGTTCATTAGTCATCTAGTGGAAAAATGCTTTGTCTTAAAGGACAAAATTATAGATCTTCAAAAGAAAGGAGAAATTGCTTTGGAGGATGGAGAAGCTAGCTCTAATATGGCTTCTGCCTTAATGACTAGTCAACACTCACCTACAGTAACATCCACAATTAGCTTTGGGACATTTAACCCAATCAAAATAGAAACTCCTACTCCTAAAGAGAAAGTTGAAGATTTAACTTGGGGCATTATCCCAAGCATAAAAACCCGAAAGGATAAGTTTGACGATGATGAGTGTATTATTATCACTTAAAAAATAGTTAAAGAAAGCATGCTTTTAAAAAGAAGCCTTATCCAAAGTGAGCCACGATATTCAAGAAGTCAAAAAAATTTGCACTACCTTCTAAATCAAAAAAATCTAGAAGACGGAGAACAACCAATAGGTTGTCTTCAAGTGATGGCCTTTTTTATCAAAAGCCAAGGATCCCAATCACTTTGGCAAAGTTCATGCCTAAAAAGTTTATGAAAATGCATTGTTTGATTGTTTCCTGTCATCAAATTAAAGGAGATGAAGAGTCAGATAATGAATTGAATGAGGGAGAGGCAATGTTGAGTAGCCCTAAAGCTTCTTGTGCACACTTTGAAAAGATTAGCTTTGTAGTTTATGATCACTTACTTGGTTCTAAATTTCACAATTGGTCACTTTTCATCATAGTGTAAATTCATTAAAAAAAGGTTAATTGAATCCTGATAGATGAGGGGTTGGTTGTTAATATCCTACCAATTAAAAACATAAAAGAGCTTACCCTAGGTATGGATGAACTTTCTCAAAGGATTCAACACGGGTCTTTGGCAAAAGTCTAACTTAATTTGCTTACTGATGACATAGAGCCAAATGGCATGTTCCATGTTATTGATGCCAAGACTTTTTTTTTTTTTTCTTGTGGGGCAATTTGTGTAATGTGTCTTGGCTTGTTTCACCCAAAGCATATGAGTTGATCTTTCTTTGAAGAATCACCCTTTTGAAGTTTTTTTTTTTTTTTTGGAAGTTGCTATTCTTGCCAATGATGAAGAATCTCTTTATTTCATTTGTCATTAAGGTCATTTCATCATTCTCACTATCACTACATAAGGAATAAGCCTCCTTACCCACTTTTTTAACCTTCAAAACTAAGTCTTTGTTCTTTTGAAGTTCATCACCCTTAGGCTTTTCTAGAATTTTTCATGAGCTAGAAGCCTCACTATAAGCTAATCTAATGAGAAAGTATCCATCTCATTCGCTTCTTCAATGGTCATTTCTCTTGCTTCCTATTTCTCCTAAAGTATAGTTCTCAATATCTTGGCTACCATATCCCTATTTGAGTATATTTTATCCAAAGTCTTTAGAGACCCCACTGTGTTAATAAAATCAATTATACATCTCAGTGATGGTCTCATTGAGCTTGTATATAAAGGTTTTATACTCATAAATGAGTACTTGAACCTTTTTCTTCTTTACTTCATGTGTGCATTTGTGTTGGGTTTGCAAAGTGTCCTAAAATGTGTTTAGAAAGAGTACACAGGTGAACCTTATTATACTTTGACTTCTTTAATGCACAACATAGGATATGCATGGCTTTTCTATCTTTAATGTTTTTTTTTTCTCAATAGTAGTATACTCAATTTTGGATTTCACTACTATGGCTTCATCGACTTTTTTTGTAGGCTCTTCACTTATGTTCTCAATAATATCCTAAAGGTCTATGCCTTCTCTATTTAGAAGGATTTTCCTTTGATTCTTTTTTATAAAGACAAGCAACATCATTAGAAAATAAATGTTTAAAGATAAATGAAGAGTCTTGGTTTGTTATTGACCCTCACTCTTTTGTAATTAGGTTTTTTAAAGGAAGCTTTCTTTGATACCAAGAAGGATGAATTGAAAATTGGTAATGTTTTATGGAATTTAAACAAAAGCTTCAAACATATAGAAAAGGGGGAGAAACAAGGAATGACATTCAAGATTTATAGAGGTTCGGTGCTTCTCACATATGTCCTCTCCTTAAGTATGACCCATTTGAGAATTCTACTATACAAATAGCTTAGGGTGCTACTCAAAATGTTACAAGCCCACTTCTATTCAACTAAGTTCACCAATTTACTTTTAGGTACAAGTTACTTTGGAGAATCATTTGCAACTTGTTTACTGGGCACAAATTAAGCTTAACCAATACAAAGTTAACCTAAGTATTAAAGTAATCACATTCAAATTGCATGGTAATGCTCAAAGGGGACTTTACTCTCAATTACACATTAGTTCTACTTTTATAAAGATTAATCTAACTTAAACTTTTAGTATGAAAAACACTTGAATAAGCTTTTAAGAGTCGTTTAATAGCAATTGGCAAACTTCTAAATGTTTGGTCTTTTTATAGAATTCACCGAAAATTAGTTATATGTCCTTGAAAATGACTTTGAAAAAGCTATAAAAGAAATTTAATTGTTATGTTGCCCACGAACATGGAGCTTTAATAGTCATACGACAACTCCTTGGCATGGGGTGTGGCCTTCGCCACGGTCCTGCAAACTTATCTTAGGCACATGGAATGACTCAGCATAGACTTGTCAACCAATTTTGTAAACTTTTCACCATGGGTTATGGCATTCTGCTCAGGAGCATGGCTTTGTAACACACTATTGCCACCTTGCCACCATGATGGCTACCCCACCACAAGATGTGGCTATTTGCCACTCCTTTGGCTTTAATTTTCTTGTCTTCTTAGTTTTCTCAAAAGTTCACAACATGATTTTAAATTTCCTTTTAGAGTTTATGCAAAATATGAGAAGGTCCAAATTGTCTTTTATCAAGTCTTGAATGCTTCAATTTCGCTTTCAAGGTCTAAAAGTAATTAGAAACATAAGTTCAAAAAAATGTTAAAAGCTCCTGAGGCAAAAGTAATAAGAAAAATTGATTGCCATCTCCAATAATATTGTAATGCTTTGTTAGGACTTCTCTGTCTACCTCAAAGACCATCATTTGATAAATATTTTGGCAACACAGGGGCAAAATCCTCATTTTGTTCATTATTTGGATTCCAAATATTGAGTAGATTTTATAACTTCATTTGTATTCTCTCCTCTAAATTTGCTCAGTAAGAGTTAATACCCGAGTCACATTTCATGCTATGAGAACAAGAAAACCTACAATCCTTTTCTCACAGCCGATTGATGTAATCCCCACTGTGTATTATTTTCAATCAACCGATAGTTCCACTATGATCCTCACCAAAATATTTAGCAGATTTTTGTAGGGTATTAGTAGAAAATATAATATGTACAATATCAAGAAGTTAATTTCAAGAGATCAATAATGTGAGCTAATGAGGAAGAATGTGATGCAAACACAAGTTATAGACTTCCTCAAAAACAAAATGTGTACAGTACAAACTTTACACCAAAATTTATGTACTTCATCATATACAGAAACATGTATAGCGATTTTTGTAAAAAATAAGAATGCGTAGAAAGATCTAATGATGATTTTCAAATCCAGAATGCGATATGATGTAACTGTCTTATTTTCCGTCATCACCCCAAGCATCCTCAACCATTTTTTGCCTCATAACTATGCGATTCTTTCTTGCTTCTTCCTGATTCTTCAGCTCTCTAGAACCAAAGGATGTAGAAGGCAACTTCATTCCCATTCCTTGTGCAATAAGCCTCTGGGCAGTTCGCGTTGATGTCTGTGGTCTTTGACGAGGAGGTTCCAGATCTAAAAAAGGAAAGATGTAATTTGTCATATGAGTATATATTCTTAAGAACCTTTGCACAAGAGAAGATATGTTATAATTCCCTCAATTTCCCTATTAAAACATCCAAAAACTAATCAGGACTACAACATGCAGACCATATGCTCTGTTAAAATTAAACCAGCATTCCATAAGATCTCTAGCTTCTATCTTGAATTTCTTTAGGAGTTATACAAAACAAGAGTTGGCGAATAAATTTTACCTCTTGCTGGGATTGAACCCAAGAGGATATCATCCTCATCAAGAACACGCACTGAAAATGAACATTGAACATGGTTCTGAGCCGCAAGAGCTGCATTAGAAGAAATGGAATCTTGTATTAGAACAACCAATTATGGAAAATTAATGGAAAAGTCCAACCTCAATGAAACCAACAAATAAGGTGCAAGTTGCTAGTCTTTGAACAATCAATATGAAAATGCATCATTTAGCAAGTTCTACTCCCAACTACCATCACCCAAGAAACACAGGTGATGAAATCATCTTCATGCGCTATCCTAAGTCTGAGACTCATAACTGAGGCCACAAACAGGGCACCATAACTATTTGCCAATGCTACTAAATTAGGTTCTAAAAGATGAACTTGCATAATAGAAATTTGACCTCTTGATTCCTGGTTCGTAATCCGTAAAATGGATTCAATTACAAGCTACAACCACACAAGAGATAACTTTCTTATTGATGGATGAAAAAACAATCAAAGACCATATCCTGATGCAGCTTCACCAAAAGCATTAGTAAGAAAACATTGAAGTTGGTGCCAAGTTGTTATATAAAACAAAAAACACAGCATGTATCATTCCAATTACCAATGGATGGTGTTTGGAACACCGCAAGTGCTGTTGTATCATTGACCCAACGAATTACAACTGCATGGTCTAGGTATTCCTGGAAAAGCTTCTCAAGGTCTATTGTCCTTGTACTTGGTGGAAAGTTAGCTAGAACAAGAACATGACGTGTGCCATATTTAGCTGAATTCAGAAAAATGAAAGATATCACGATAATAGACATAAAAGTTATTTGTACAAAGAATATCGACATCTATAAGAACAGTTTAGAACAGATTAAAGTGAGCAATGCAAACAACTTGAACAGCATGCACATCAATGGTAGTCTCATGTTGAATTGAACAAGTGTACGCTACGGTTTTTTTTTTTTTTTTTGGTTAATGCCAATAGTCCCAGCAGGTTTCAATCTCTATTGAAACCATGAAGTATATGTTTAGGCGCAGAGCTCAGTGTTCAAAATTTATTATTTTTTTTCAAAAAAAAAAAAAAAGAGGAAGAAAGCCAGTGCTCTCATCAAATTAAGATGTCTCCACATAACGTGAGCATAAATCAAAATAGTGTAATACTAAAGAGGGTGAGCTTGGGCTCAATGGTAAGGTTGCTCTATTGTGAGCTAAAGGTCATAAATTCATACCACAAAATAGCCTCCATAGTGAGGGGAAAATTAAGAAAAATTCTAAAATGTGGAAAGCCTCGTGCACTAGGACAATCTTTCATTTTGCACATGTAACATGTAAAAACAGCACCAGAAAAAAACCTTCACTTTCATCTTGACATGCAAGAGAAATTTAAATGTCAATACGAAAACATACCTAAACAGACGGAGGCGGCAACCAATTAAGTAAAACAATAGAAAGAAGAAATAGAAAATATTCCACATCTAGGAGGCCAAGTGATACAGTTCATGAAAAGGCGCTTTTAAAATTTAATTCTGATTTAAATATAAATTTTGAAAAATATATCTCTCTTGTAAATATTCCAGATAGAACTTAGGCCATCTTCGTAAGTTTTTTCATAACGGTTTATTATCATTTAGGAATTTTCTTATTCAAAAATTATCATGCGGTATTCAAGGATTTGTTAACTTGCCAGCAAATAGATTTAGAATCTACCCAGTTTATAAAAACTAATACTAAGTAGGAGAAGGAATAGTTTTTTAGGCCTCTGAATGTAATCTAGCAATTTCATAGTTTTTCATAAGCATTTTGATTTGATTTGCAATGCTTGTATATCGAGCATGATATCAGTTTCTCCTTTTTCTTTTTCAAAGGTAACCTGCTATGGTAAGTTGAGTAATTGCTCACAGAAGTTAACCTCCTAATGCTAAACTCCCCTTCTTTAGATTTTAACCCTATGGGCTATGACTCATCAATTTCTTGAGAGTTGCCTGTTATAATAGCATCAATTCAGATTGCTAATCTGTGCTACATCAAAATGAACAAACAAGTAAATAGGGATGGATAATACAGCAATGGTCAAACTCAAGGGTATGTCAGAAGCGTATGAAGTTGAGTGGGTTGCATGGCAAAGAGAATGAAAAGATGATACCCTCAAAAATTTGAATTTCCCATATAGTCCTACCACTGCCAGCAAAGGTCTGCAAAGATTAATAGAACAACTCTAGCCAATACATATATCATGTCAGACACCCTTTATTTCTATAGTTTCTTTACTGCCACTTTTACTTGCATTTAGGCTTTGATTCTTGAACGTGCAGACTTTATACATGAAAACTTGAATTCAAAGAGTTAAAAATAAATAAATTCAAGGCTTACAATGCATGGGTTCTGTATTTTGTTGTTTACTTTTGCACAAATCATCATCCTCTGTTTCACCAGAAAAAGACATATAAGATTGTCTATCACTATAAAGTTTATCTTCTTTATATGAGAATGTTCCCCTTCCTCGCCTTTTAGGGCCTTGAACTTTATTATCTTCCAATGAAAGATTTGATATAATAGGTAAGCCTTGTGGGGCAAGTAATTCATTAGGTTCACAATCCGCAATAGCTTCCCAATCTGTGGTTTATCACAAGATGATTTAGTTTAGCAATAGAAAGTAACATAAACAAATATGTAGCATAAAAATAACAATAACATCATGTTAGCTTAAATTTAACCAAAAAAATTTCCAAAAACAAATGAAGCAGAAACATTGGCCCACTCCAATCTATGTTTATGAGCCATCAACACATGGTCATACTTGTTTCTGTTAATTTGGGCCCTATAATATTGTATCCTTCAGAAACTTGCTACTACTACTACCACTGAATGGTCTAGCTGCTACTACTACCACCCAATGGTTTATCACCTAATGTAGTTATATTACAACATGGCGGGTCTCTTGTGGCAACTTCAAAATTCACACTTTTTTTTTTTTATTTCTGGCACTCTTTCTAGTTATTTTTGAGTTTTTGACACCGTGATATATATTATACTCCAAAGACATGGTTATAAGACAATGGTAGAAAAAGAGTAAGCCTTTCAAGAACAAAATTTTAACTCAAGAATCTTATCTATTGGCCTGGTAGGTTAAAATAACAAAAGGATTAAAATGGAACATTTTAGTTGAGTAGGTAGCAAATATAAGTAATAGAGTCATTCAAACATCTACAGTGACGAACAAATCAGCAAAATAGAGCCACAAAGTCATTTAAACAAATGCAAAAGAAATGAGGCAATGGAAACATACCATCATCTGAAGACGCACTGCAAGGAGAAACATCACCAGGAGGTTTAAAGGAGTGATCAAGATGCCCTACACAAAAGCATCACCATTTACTTTTTATTGACTATAATGCACTCCCAAATAACATAGGAGAAAATGTTGCTCTAAAGATAAAAATCTACAAAAACAATAATATACCATCTAAACAAGGTCCACCAGCAACAACTAAATCATTGCGACACTTTGAAACCTTATCGACCTTCAATTCATCCGCCACATCTTCAGCACAGCTAAGGCAACATCGTAAAAGAGCAAAACCCATGTGTTACATTACCCAGAAAATGAAAATATTATACCATCATTTGGTTTAAAATATAAAAAAAAAAAATTGAAGGAAATAAATTCCCCAAACAGAAAATAAAAAAGGAATAGTAGAAAGATACCCAGGACGGCGAGAGTGAAAGGCGCGCCGTTTGAGGAGCGAAGCACGAGAGAGAAGTTCATCGGATTTGAGAGAGAAATGCTTGGTGGAGTAGAGCTTGGATAATTCAGTAAGGGCAGACACCAATTGCAGATCAGACGTTTCCGATGGGATTAGGTTTTCGAGTTTCGAAACCACCGTCTCTAGGAGAGAGATTGCGCCGTCTGTGTCACCGGCTGTCACCAGATCTTCCAGTGCCTCGCTCCAGTTTTGGTCAGGTTGTGCTTCTTTAGCTTTGCCTTTTTCCATCTCGGACTTACTCACCAATCTCGAAACTAATGAACAAAAACAGTATTCGGACAGAAACTGAGAATAAGTAGATGCTCTTGATAGAGTCAGCACGGACACGGAAATTCTCAAATCGGACTGAATGTTGAAATCCCACAGAATTGGAACTAAAAATTTTCGATTCAAATATCAAACTGAGATGATTTTTCGGTGTCTATGATATTGAAATTTTATATCGCAGAATTCAACTAAAACTTCTTATAGTAGTTTCAAATAAAAAAATTTGAATTGAATCCTTAGTGGCTAATGTATTTTCAACACTTATATTATAAATATAACTATTCATTTTATCTAAAAGTTATAACTATTTATTATAATTATTTATTATTTAATTATAAAAATAATAATAATCTATGTTGACGTGTATATATATATATATATATATATATATATATATATATATATATAAAAGTTAAAGTTATAACTATTTATTATAATTATTTATTATTCGATTATAAAAATAGTAACAATTCATTTAGACGTGTATATATATATATATATATATAAAATTATAACTATTTATTATAATTATTTATTATTCGATTATAAAAATAGTAACAATTCATGTAGACTTTTATATATATATAAAAGTTAAAGTTATAACTATTTATTATAATTATTTATTATTCGATTATAAAAATAGTAACAATTCATGTAGACGTGTATATATATATATATATATATATATATATATAAGTTAAAATTAAATAGTAAATACTAATAATAATTAACTAATATATAATAGGTGAAAACTCCAAAGATTGTAATACATAATATACATTTATATTCGAGTATAGTAAAGAGTGGTGTATACATAACTATTAAAATTGTGGGTTGCTTTACATAGCAGAGAATGTGAAGGACATGCACATTTACATGATCGAATGATGCATATTTTTTTTTTTTCACTCTATGTATTTTAGATTGTAAACAAACAAGCTAGGTATCTTATTCTATGGTGTTAAAAAGTTCCTACATAAGCTTTTTATAGTTGAAGGGTTGTTATAGTAAATGACCCTTGTAAATTTGGAGACAATTGTCATATATAAACATACTTGAAAAGACTTGGCTCATGAGTGATGTTCCTTCCTTACAATCTCCTAAATCTAAATAGCATTTTATGTCTTAACTTTGAAGCCTATTAGTTAAATATATAGCTAACCTAGTGCACATGGTATGTGTATTCTACGAAATGTATAGGAAAACTAATTAATATGAAAAAGAAGGTAAAAGTGGTTGTCGAAAGTGGTAGATCTTCTTCATTTCTTCACCATTGCCAAGTCCCCCCGGCGAATGCACAGGTCATATGGTGCATCACAAGAGCCTGGAGAACTGGTAAAAGGAATCATTTCGTTAGAGAATACTGTGTCTGAGCTGAAACTCCCTACTCTTCTTCATATTAGATAGAAGGTCTAAGAGGGTTGAATTGATGGCAAATTTGAAGTTTTTATTTTGGAGAAAACACACAATATTCAAAGATTAGATAAAGGATAGGAGAAAAATGAACACAAGAGTTTTATAGTGGTTTAGGTATTAACCAACCCTACATCCACTCCTCAATTCACCAATTGGGTATTTCACTCAATTTTTAATGTTTTACAAGCTCACACTCAATTTAGTGTTTAGGCTCTCACCAAACCTTACAAGTGTTTTTCCAAGGCTAACACTCAACCTATACAAGAGTTTTCTAAGGTTCACTCTCAAATCTATACAAGAGTTTTATACAAGAGTTTTCTAAGGTTCACTCTCAAACCTATACAAGAGTTTTCTATACAAGGGCTAACTCTCAAACCCAACCCAAAAGGTATTTAAAGCTCACACCAAACTATGTAGAAAGAAATAAAAAATTAAGTTAAAAAATAACTTAGCAAGAGTTTTGACACATATCAAATGGTTATCCTATTACATTATCATCAATTTAATGGAGTATTTATAGCTCACATCCACAAAAGAGACATTATCCTAAAACTATCAATAATTCTCCAAGATGTGCTAGGCAAATTCAGCATTAAATGCTTGTTAGGCTAAAGTCGCAGTTGCTACTACCTTTTCGTGGTCGCGAATTCCCAATTGCGGCTGAAAATCTCGTTTGTGTCTAGCGGCTAGTCCACGTGTCAGCTTTTCGTTGGTCATCTAGGAAAATATAACCGTTGTGTTCTAACCATTCTCAAAAGTCGCGGTCGTGAGATATCAATGTCTTGGGCGCGACTGAGACGGTAAATTCCTATGTGATTCAACCAAGGCTCCTTCAATTGATTCGTGGTTGCAAATTTACCAGCGAATTCCTCTGACCTAGCTCCATCCATTCTTATAGCAGTGTCGCAGTCGCTACTTAGGGGATACCGACCCGAATTCCTCTATTCTTCTAAAAGATGAAGATTTTGACTTTTATTGAAGGTAACTCTTATAAACTGTAAAAACAACACTTAAAATTGACATTAGAACTTCCAATCTATATTGACAAGATCAAAGAAGAGAGTTTTGACTTAGGTTTGAATAACCTAGTCTAACATTAGTCATTAATGAAGTCACCACTATGAACTCCTTAGATTTTAGTAATTGTGCTTGAATAAGTAGAATTTTGTTTGCGACTCCCAATCTTTTATCAACCTCCAGAAGGTAAAGAGGACGAGTAGTCACAGTTTGGTACAACCTTAAGAAATGACACACATAAGATTATTGAGAAATCCTAAGGATATGCTTCTGAATAATTTAGAGCCTATGACAAGATATTGGTGGTTATCAAGGAACCTTAGAAGATTAATACTTTAGTAATACCTTAAAATTAGAATAAAGTAGTCATTAGACTTTGGTTAATATAAAATTCTTAGTGAGAAAAGGTTCTTATCTAAATAGTTATTTTAGAATGCTAAATCTATCTTTACCCCATCAAAGATTTAGATTCGAAAGTTGGGTATGACCCAAGAAGAGTGTGAGGCAGCCTCAAGTTGCCTAGATTTAGGGATTTGACCTTCGAGTAAAACTTTGGTTAACTTTTATAAATTTTGTTCTCATCAATTAGTTAATCCATTAATATAGTCCTAACCATACATCTGACACATCGTACATAAAAACCTAACCAAAATAAATAAACAAATCCAATCATCGGGGTGGGGGACATATAAAATCACATAAATAGGTGCATGCATAGAACATCCTAACTCATGATGGGAAATGAGAACTTTTAAACTTATAAAAGTGTCACTATTAGTTCTAAAGCTCTCAAAACAAGGGATTATAGCCTAAGAAAACCAACATAATAAAAATAAGTTGTTACCTTTTTACCCATAGATGCCTTATAAAATATATAATAACCTTCAAACATAAAAAATGCAAGTGAATGGGGTGTGTGAAATAAGCATACGTTCATGTTGTCTAAGTGATCAATAGTACCCCTATACACAAAGGCTAGAATACAAGGTATGCAAAAGGAGGATAAAGTAGCATATTATAAAGTGGAGCATATAAAAAGTAAAAAATTAAATGTAAGGGAATCATAAAGTTATAATATAACATCCCTCATAGAGGTATCAGCTTAAGGCGCTTCACACTTAAAGGTTTTAGCTTAAGGTGCTTAAGGATTATGAAAATCCCATATCAAAAATTAGCAAGAAAAGTTAGCAACTTATATAGGTTTGGACCTAACTACTACAACAACCTGGGTTAACCATTTTAAATCACTTGGTTTGGCCATTATTCACAAGTTTTGTAGAATAGTTGGGTTTAAGCAGTTAAAATTAGTATCAGAACCACCCAAGGTTTGAAATTTTCATGGATTTAGTGGGCTTGTGAGGAAAGGATTGCTTGTAGTTAGAGATGATATGGAGCCACCCAAGGTACTAACAAACTATAGTACTTAGCGGCTACATCTTGGGTAAGCAGAGTTAGCAGCTAAGTGGCATGAGCCTAATTGTATGTTGAGCCATGATGAGGACATCACAAGTCCAAATAAAGGAGATTGTAACATCCCCAACCAAGGTGTCAGCTTGAGGTACTTCACATCTAGAGGTATTAACTTGAGATTCTTATGGAAATCCTACATCAAAAGTTAACAAGAAAGGTTAGCAACTTATATAAGTTTGGGCCTGCGTAGTACAATAACCTAGGTTAACCATTTTAGGTCACATGCTTCGGCCATTATTCACAAGTTATGCAGGACAGTTTTGGTTCAAGTTATTGCATATAAGCCTTCTTAGTCTCTTCCAATCATTTCCTAACCACAATAAGCATTATGAATGTGAGCATGCATATATGATAAAATAAAAAAGGTGTAGAGAAAGGTTGAAGAGTGCAATATGTCATAAAAGAAGTAATCAACATAAATTGGTGTCATAAGCCTTCACAGACTTTCCCGACCATTTCCCTACAAACCTAAATAGTTAGAGAATAAACACAAGGCAAGGCAATAAGAGAATGAAAAATTATTATAGTAAGTATTGAAGTGGTCTATATAGACTAATTGGTGGTTTGTACAAACCACTATGTTATCTATATAACCCACTAGAAGGTTGGTACAGATAATTAAGATTATAGGAGCTACTTTTGAAAGGCTTTGAATAAAGAAAAAAGGGCATTAAGAAGACCTAAGGTTTAGTTTTTGCCTCTTAAAAATACCTTTTAGGTGTGATTTTCCTAAGAAAATAAAAGTTGTATTGGAGAATAGGGGTTTAGCTTGGTGTTTCCTTTAAGTGTTTGGGGAAGATGAAGAATTTTTAGGGTTTTATAAGTATCAATTCTAGTAGAGTAAACTTAGGAATGTGTGGCCTCCTCTTCTCCATTGAATAGAGTATTTATAGAAAAGGTAAAAGGATGCAGTTATATTGTGTACATAAGATGTATTGAATTCTCTTCCCCACCTCTTAAATTGATGAGATCGATGAATATTCTCTAATTAAGATTTTAAGTTGACCATATAGCTAATAGGTTGTTTGTACAACTAAGTAAGGAGATTAGACTATTATTTCAGAAGGTTCCTTCCTTTTTAGACTTCATGAGATGGTTGTACAATCATATAAGTTCATTAAACTACCATTTACTTGGTTGTATAACCATCTTCTAAAGCCTAAAATAGAAGGGTGTTGGCTTAGGTACTTGTGGGATTAGCTCAAAGGTTTTCCTAGCTTTATCTTTCTTTGGGCATTGTTACCTCCATCCTTTTAGGATGAAATTAACATGGTTCTTATCATCAAGCTCATATCCTAGTAATCATAAAATTCAGTGCTTCTAGCATGATATGGTAAATATGATTCCTTCTTTTAATCACCACCTTTGCTTATTTATTGTGTTACTTTTTACATGTATATTATGTAATAACCATACACCATATTCCACCTTAGTTCAGACACGAGGCTTATGGTTCATATGCTTTTATTCATAACTTTTCCTTTGATTCATTTGGAGGCTAACTTGTTTCCTTAATTATCCACCTTTCTATTAGGCAATGCATCAAAAAGTTATCCCTTTAAAGGGAGGTCATAGATAGAGAGGCTTAGGAGGGCAGCAAACCAATGAGAGCAATGTGCTTCCTAACGCACAAATTGAGACTCCAAAACCAAGCAATGATAAGGGTGACAACACCATTCATCTTTAAGATAGTTATATTGCTTTATGAAAAAAAAAAAGAATTAAAAGATAAATAAAAATAATAAAGAGAGATCCCATCAAAAAGTCATAATCAGGAAAAATGGTGATGGGATAGACAATAATAATAGTAAATATGGTATAGGTCAAAAAGAAAATGCCACAAATGGCATAAATAATGATAAAAAAGAAAAAAATAAAAAAGAAGTAGAGGAGAATAAATCGAATAAACAATCAACAAACCCTAAGGACTTAATATGATATAAAAAGAATAAAAAAGAGCGAGAGGTAGAATAATGCACAAGAGAAGTGATCACTAGGGTAGTTACTACTATCGTTATAGTAGCAACAAGCTGCATGGTGGTTTGTATAGACCAATTAAGGGTAACATAAGGAGGCAAAGGGACCCTTAATATGCAAACATATATTATGAGCCAAATAATATATAACGAGCAAATGATCAAGAAAGACAATAACAACAACTTGTCAATAATCAAAATATTTGAGAATCATTAAATAGAGATTCACATCAATTACCATCCAAAGCAAATTTAAAAAAGAAAGCTAAAGAGGAAATTGAGTTAAGATTTAACCTAATAAAGGTAGTAACAATCATGGTAAACAATAATACATGCATTTAATTAGAGTAAAAATCCAATTCTAACTATCAATAAATCTCACATGCAATCAATGAAAATAATAAGGACAAGGGAGTTTGAATTGTTCCTCGCTAGTCATGGTTCCAAACAAATGAGGGGGAGATTATATAACATATACATTAACTTACCTAGCTTCAAGCCCTTCAAGAATGTCTTCAAATGTATGAAATTGTAGGAAGACGCAAAAGGAAAATTTTTCCAATTACCATCATCTTAAAAACATCCGTCTTTAAGTATGTTAGGGAAGAAATATAGGGAGGAACAAGGGCTTTAAGAACAAATGCAATGCCATGGGACATAGGTAAAAGTAAAAATGAGTTACGAAAATGAAAGGAAATTTTGAGGAAAAAGGAACAAGAAAATTTGGTGTGTGCCACAAAGTGAATAAGGATTGGTTGTGTAAGGCATTTTGACCCCCAATAGTTGTTTGAACAGACAACATTAGTTATGTGTACAAACATATACTTGTTTGTATAGATTGCTAAAATAAAAAAGAAAATAAAGAAAAAGACAAAGAATAAAAGGAAAAGAAAAGAAGGAAAAAAAAAGAAGAAGAAAGGAAGGAGGAAAAGATAGGACAGAAAGAAATAAAGCAAAATAATGAAAATAGAGGAGCATGACAAAAAAAAAAGGGATGGAAAAAGGAAAACAATAACTAGAGAACATGATGAGAAAATGAATGTGTAAAGTAGGAGAACAAAAATAAAGATTAAAGAAAAAACCAAAGAGAAAGCCAAGAGAGAACAAAATAAAAAAAAACAAAAATAAAGCCAAAATAAAAAAAACAAAATAAGAGAGAAAATCGAGAGAGAGTAAAATTAAAAAATGAAAAAAGAAAACAAGAGAATTAAAGATGAAAGTAAAACCAAAGGCCAAAATCAGAAAGATACCAGGAAGAAGAACAAAGAATGGAAGACACATGCTTGTTTGTGTAGGCTTCCTTACAATTTTCTCCTTAATTTTTTTAAGTGATTAAACCTTTGATTTTGTTGTAATTGATGGAAGGCAAAGCTATTTATCTTGTCCTCCTCTATGAGTTATCTCAAACTTTGTACTAATTTATTGACGTATTCTATGAGGGGTATTCTTTGTAAAAAAAATAGGCTTATCGAAGTTGACTTACTACCTACTAGTCTGACTATATTAGGTAAGAATCTTTTAGATTTTGCTAACATCTTAAAAGGTAGCATTGACCAAAAAAAAAAAAAAGAAAGAAAGAATCATATGTGACTAAAAGTTATGAGATAGTGGGACACCTTCTACTAATTTTAAGACTTGTGATTTCCCTTTTGCGCACATCATGATGAAAAAAAAAAATTAGATGGCCCTCTAAGGTGAATGATAAATAAGGCATAAAGGGTCATTTTGCCTAAGCCTTCCAGATAGGCGAATGTAATTGCGAGACTTATTATTGATAAAATTACAATTATAATATACCATTTAATTCATCCATCAACCATTAAAGACAAGCTTATTCATCATATGTATAACAACCTCCATTCATTCACTCATAAACTTTACTCATGTCAAGTTCGAGTGGAACTTAGCAATTTAGAACACAAAATGATTTTTTGAAAAGAATGGGAACCAGACTGGATTGAATTTATTCATTCCAAAATTAAAAGGCCATAATTAGAATAGAAAAGAAAAATAATTAGACCATATAGAAAATTTTATCTATTTCGTCCAACTTTTCGATTCTAATTGGTTTGGTTTAATATAATTTGATCTAATTCAATCTTGATTCTAAATCAAAAAACTAGTCTTGAATTTGAAAATTTTAAACTATTGCGCCTATTTAATCTAAGTAGGACGCAATTAGAAAAAAAAAAAATTTATAGCTTACTGAGCATAAATATCAACTCTCATGAATTGAAAAAAAGAAGGTTATGCCTCCTTAATTAGAAGAAGCAAGCCTCCTTTTTTTGTCCACTTTTGATGTGGGATTTCCATATCTTAATTTTTTATTTAATTTTAAAAATTATTTTTTCTTATTTATAAATTCATTTTTTACACATAAATATCATTATGAAGCCTACATAACATATTATTTTATAAAATTATTTATTTATTTATCATCTAATTTAAAAATATAAACTATAAATTCATAAAGTTGATTGATAAATAACTTTCATAGTTATAAGACCACACATAATATTTATAATGATTACATGCACACACACATATATATGTATGTATGTATGTATGTATGTATGCATGTGTGTATGTATGTATGTATGTACACACACACACACACACACACACATATATATAGCGTGTGTGCGTATGTACACACACACACAGATATATATATATATATATATATATATATATTTCATTGCTCAATTTGATTCATGACAGTTTAATTTTGAATTAGTTCTTAGTATGATTTTCACTAAAATATTAAAATCAAAATTATTTTTAAGAAATTTTAATTTCGATAGACTTTTTAATTCAAGACTATTTTCAATTTGATTTGGGAAATCTTGAAGATCATACTCAATCTTAAGTTTGAAGGCTATGTCTATGAATTCACTTCCCTCTATAGTTTTTAGTTGTGCATAAGCTTATGGCCTATCAATATATTATTATAAATTAACCTACCCTTTATAAATGTGCTCTAAAAATTACAAATGATGGAAGAAATGATTTTCTAGTGTATAAAGGTCATAATTTTTGCAAATATTTTATAAACCATGGAGTAGAGGCCAATGGGGTGAAGGTGTTTCATGTTCTTTGGGTTTTTAGTATTTTGGTCAACACTAATAATTGGAGCTTTTCAAAATTATAACTCGAGGAAAAAAAAAAAATCTTAATAATAAAGTATAATTTAAGGTTAATAGCATCCCAATAGAGTTGGAAACAACTTACTATCAACCCATCACTAACAAGCATCTTGCGCGAGTGAAGCGAGGAAACAACTCTTTTAATTTCTTGCAAGGTAACATTCGTAGTTAAGGCTCTTTCTCATCAGCTTCACTTTCAAGTGAAGCCTATTATAAATTCAGTGAAACTCATGAGAGTTTTAAGAAGTATTTACGTCACTAAAGTATTCTAAGATTATGTCAATACTCTTTTATTTCTCCATTTGACAAAGGTTTATTCACCAAAAAATCAATTCTATATAATTTTTCACACTCACCCAATATTTTTAAAATAATAAATAACACCAAAATTAGACAAACTTTTTCCAATAACGTCTTTGGTAAAATCTAAGCTTTCAAATGGGGGCTCATTTAATAATAAAAATACTAAATTGAGCTCTCAAATAGTACTTTTTTTAAGTGATGTGATGTTTCTATTATTAGTTAGGCCTCATTTAAAGGCTAAATTTTTACTAAATTGTGCTCTTGAAGAGATAATTACTTAATTATGGGTGTTATATGATATTTTAAAAAATCTTAGGTGATAGTATGAAGTTTTTTATAAAAAAAAATATAGATTTTTTTGTGATTACGCCTTTTACAAACCTCTTGATTGCTCTCTATCTCAAAGATAATATTTTTTTCTTTTGGTAATTAATTGTTCTAGTCACTAAATTATTATCAAAATTCTACTGTGTTTAATAAAGATTGATTTTTATTTAATTATATCATTAAATTTTAATTTTTATTATATTGTGTTGATTATCATTTTTTTGTAATTTCCACACTTCAAATTGATTTTGTATTTTAAATAAAAATTTGAAATAATTTAGCAATGACATTAAAGTACAAGAAAAATAAATCAATAATTTATAATAGAATAGAAATTAAATTTTAATAATTAAATTGAATAAAATCAAATGACCACAATAAAATTTTGATTATAATTGAATGGATATTGAGAAATTACCTCTTTTCCTCATTGGGGAACTTTTGCATGAAAATAGGAGATATTATCATCACCTAATCACAACAATCCTGATGAGTTTTTCAAGCCCAAAATTGCTCTCTTTTGGCAATCTTAGTCTTCTAATATTAAAGGTAGTAATGAGTGAATTAGGGTGGGTATGGGTAGAATCAAAATGAGTATAATGATAAATAACATTTTATTTATTTATGATACATTTAGTATTTATATAGATTCGTTTAGTATTTATATAGATGTTCATATCTACTTAATTCATTTAACTTATCCTCACTTATTTATTTAATTAAAATTTAAATTTCTTGAAGCTAAATATTTTAACTAAATTAAAATATTTATTTTAATTGAGACCTAATTAAATTTAATTTTTAGTATCAATACCTCAATAAAAGATAATCTTTTTTAAAATATTTTAAAAATAAAATAATAATCTTTTTTAAAAAGATAATCTTTTTTAAAAATAAAAAAATAATAAACTGCAAGAGTTACAATTAGAAAAAGAAACCATCAATAAGATTGCAACTCTTCTTATCAATACCTCATAATCAGAAGAATTTGACCCTTTTAGAAACCTTTACAAGTTGATGAGCTAGCCACTTCATCTAGTACAAACTCTAACTCTAAAAGTGAGCTAAAAAAATAAAACCATTAATATGCTGACAAAAGACCAAAAGCTCCTCCTTAAAGTTATTAAGCACATAAATGATTCCAAATTACAAAAGGAGTGCCTTGACAAACTTGTAAAGTCTTTAGAAGAAAAATATAAGCCAAGACCTTCAATCCTTCCCTCCACCAGTTCCAATTCCTATTATCTTACAAATATCCTTAATAAAGGAAATCAAAAAACCAAAACAACCCCTGTAACTCTCCAAAGATTACAATTTGATATCAAAACCATCAAATTAAGCTCAAGGAGCTTAAAGAAAACACAAAAGAAGGATTATGAGCTCATATAAAAACCTTTTACAAAATAATTTTGATTTTGAACAAGAAGAAGAATCTCAGGAGCCTTACTTAGAAAACCTAAAAAAGGCTCCACAAAATTTCCTTTGTGTCTTTAAGCAAATCACCTTTTCAGGAGCCTTACCTAGGAAACCTAAAAAGGCTCCATGAGATTTCCTTTGTGTCCTTAAGCAAATCACCTCCAAAAATATATCTTATCCACATTACAATAGCCTTCTCTAACAATTTCAAATTTGTGTCATAGCTTGGTTTGATACAGGAGTCGATTTCGGCTGCATCAAAATTGGAATTGTTCCAGATATGTGTCATAAGCATACAAAAGAAAAACTTCTAGCAGTTAATGATTCCAAAATTTAAATCATTGGCAAAGTTGACACCTCCATCATTAATAGGGACATTACCATTAGAACTTCTTTTATTCTAGTTGACAATATGCACCATTCCATTATCTTAGGGGCACCCATACATGTCATAACTCCATGCAAAGTCGGCCATAACCACTTCTCCTTCAAAGTCAAAGGTATAAAGCTCAACTTTCTTTCATTGAAAAACTAAAAATTAAGAACCTCAACCTAATAAAAGCATATTTTGTTCATAATTTTTAGATTAATACACTTAGTAGAGGAAAATAAACCTAGCTTTTATACTGGAAGCAGGATATTTCTCTACAAAATGTCAAAAAACAGTTACAAAAGAATCAAGTTTAAGAAAAAATTTTGTTATTACAAAAACAAATAGAGGATGAAATTTGTGTTGATCTTACAAATGCCTTTTGGGAAAGGAAACAACATTTAGTTGATTTACTTTATGAAGACAAATTTGATGACAAAAAAATCCTAACCAAAGCAATACCTATGCAAATGAATGCAGAACTAGAACAATTTTACAAAACCGAGATCCAACATTTAGAATCCAAAGTTCTCATTACAAAGTCTAGATCACCTTGGTCTTATGCAGCTTTTTATGTCAATAAACAATCTGAGATTGAACGTGGCACACCTAGACTAGTGATCAATTACAAACCTTTGAACAAAGCCCTGAAATGGATCAGGTATCTGATTCCTAACAAGAAGGATGTACTTTAAAAACTCCATTCTGCTTGCATATTTTCAAAATTCGATATGAAATCAAGATTGTGGCAAATACAAATACATCCAAAAGATAGATATAAAATTGACTTTACTATTCTCTTTGGTCAATATGAGTGGAATGTCATGTCATTCAATCTTTAAAATGCTCCTTTTGAATTCCAGAGAGTTGTAAATGATATTTATAATACATTTCTTTGTTTTGTATTATATACATTGATAATGTGTTGATCTTTTCAAACTCCGTAGAACAACACTTCAAACATGTCAAGATTTTTCTTTATGTTACCAAGAAGAATGGTCTAGTTGTTTCAAAATCCAAAGTATCTCTTTTCCAAACCAGAATTAGATTTCTTGGCCATTACATAGAATAGGGAACTATAACACCAATCGAAAGATTTCTTTATTTTGCCAACAAGGTTCCTAATAAAATTTTAGAGAAGACCCAATTACAAAGGTTTCTAGGCAGTATGAATTATGTTTTAAGATTTTTGTCCTAACATAAACAGATTAGCAAGACCATTGCATGACAGACTGAAGAAGACACCTGTACTTTGGACATAACAACACATTGAGGTTGTTAGAGAAATTAAGAAAAAGAGTTTTAGAAATTTTATGTCTTCACCTAGCATATTCTTTAGCCCCAAAATTCATTGTAAAATAGAAGAATTTATTAGCAAAAAAATTTAGTCCTTTTATAACCTTTTTATAATTTTAATAAATATTTTTGTATGCAATGTTAACTCCTTCTGAGTTCATTCATTCGGGATTAGTTTAATTAACATTTGTATTTAACTATTTTTATAATAAACATAGAGAAAAAAATAATTCTATTCTTACAAAAATTTTCAAAAAAAAGTTATATTTTAGACGTTAGTAATTATTCTACAATTTTTATATAATATATAATATATAAAAATGAATATAATTTATTAGACTTCAATTTTTTTAGAAAATTATAACCATTTGGTTTGTTAAAATAAATAATTTATTTTTCTTTTAATTTAAATTATTTACACATAATTTATAAAAAAATATTTTCACTAATATACTTATATTTTATTGGTAAAGAAAAATATTTATCAAATTATTGAAAATAAATTATGAGAGTATATTTATTTTAAAATAAAATTTAAATTACATATATAGAAATTTCAAAATAAATAATTTTTTTGAAAAGGCTATAACCATTACGTTATCATGAAATTTTGCCCTTATTTTTATTAAATATCTTTATTATTAAAATAAATAAATTCTATTAATAAAATTAATTTTTTTACATCACTTGTATATATAGTATTTATTTTTAATGATATATAATTTATTTTTATTTTATAAAATCATATAAAAATTGTTAAAAAATAAAATAAGAAAAAATATTAGATAAATAGGTAATTTTACCCAACTTATATCATACATTAATAGGATTAAGTGTGCACAACTTATTTCCATAAAAAAGCAATTCATTAATCATGTGACTGGATAATATCTTTTACATGTTGGTCCAAAGCATTGATCGGTAAGGAGTTAAGCCAAAAGGATCGTTTAGTAGAGTCAGCAACTAAGCAATGAGCGACCCTATAGGCTTCTCATTTTACATGGCAAATATAAATTGCTTGGACATAAAAAATGCTGAATTTCATTAAGAATAAAATCTGCTTGCTAGAACCTCGATTTGGTTTTCTGTAGAGCTTGAGCCAACGCCTTGCAGTCTGTTTCAACATGCGGCACCAACCATGTCGTGCCATACATCCAAACTAAAGCATCTCTTAAAGCCACCATTTCCGTTGTGTAAGCATCTGCAAAACAGGGTAAAGGAGCAGACATGGCCATCATAACATGGCCTAAACCATCCCTAATAATCGCACCAACAGCCCCTCGATGCTGCCCCCTCATCTAACGACGCATGGACATTCAGCTTAAAAGAGCCCAATGGTGGCTTAGACCACTGTGAAGCAGAATCCACAGAGCCAGCACCGGTCTTAGCAACAACTTTCTTCACCTTCATAGCCTGCCGAAATTTACAAAAACCCACCATAGCCTGGTTAACAACTCCTCTAGGATCAAATTCCACGTTATCCCAAACTTTTTGATTTTTGGCCCACCACTATTGGAAGTAAACCTTTGCACAACTTCCACGTAAAAAATAACTGACAGCGTTGAAAATCCACTGACCATAAGTCTTTCCAAAAGGTGGGTTGTGAACTTCCCGTTGTGCTGTGCCAATTTAGATTCTCCATTGCCACCCTGTAACCCGATTTTACTGTATGTAATCCATCTTTTGAAAAGAACAAGCTAACCAATCAACATGGGGAGCTAAACTCAACGGAATAGAAAGGATCAATTCTACATCCCGTGGCAGAAAGAGAGAATTAATTGGATCAATATTCCATCTATTATCTTGTATAAAATCTGTAACGCTCAAGCCTGTATTCCCACTAGCTTTTTTTGTCACCAAAGTGAATGAAGCTGGCATCGGCACCCACGGATCCTCTTAAATAGAAATTGAAGCACCATTACCCACACACTAATAGGGACCTTTGTGGAGTAAAGGAAAGCAGGAACCAGGCTCCACCAACTATAACTAGATTTTGGCCTTGCATGTGCCTACAACAGACTAGTTCCCAAGAAATATTTAGCTTTCAGAACTCTAGCCGTCAATGAAGAACTATTGGTCAGGAGGCACCAACATTGTTTTGCATGCATAGCCAGGTTAAATTCCTTTAAGCTATGCCACCACTTTCCTTTGCAACACTAAGCTCTCCCAAGAAGCCCAGTGGATGCGATTGTTCCCACTAGCAATGTCTCCCCATCAGAAGGAGTTCATAATTTTTTGTAATTCATCCGCAGTTGAGAGTGGTATCTGAAAAACACTCACACTATAAGCTGGCAAAGCCTGCATCACAGATTTTATTAATACCTCCTCCGTCCCATGGGTAAAATCTGCCTTTCCAAACCGATAATCGCTTTCTAAATTTATCCCTAAGAGACTTAAAAGAAGTTTTCTTCGATATGCCAATAACAGAAGGCAGTCCAAGATAATTACCAAGAAAACTTGTCGAACCAATACCCAAACAACTAGTAAAAAGACCCTTCCTGGCATCAAACACATGAGCTGAGTAAAAAGTGGATGACTTATCAGGATTAAAAAGTTGCCCAGAGGGTGCTTCATACAACAAAAGAATCCTTTTTAACTTTAAAGCCTTAACTGGATTAGCCTTGTAAATAATGAGACTATCGTGTGCAAAGAAAAGATGAGTTAGCTCTAGAGTCGTAGGAGCAAGTCTTAAACCATAAAACATACCCTTCGCATGAGCATTAGACAAGAGGCCAGATAGAACATCGGCAAAAAGAATGAATAAATATAGTGATAAAGGACCCCTCTGTCTGATCCCTCACTAAGGAACTACATCACCCATAATATAACCATTCAATAAAATTGAGTAGGTTACAGAAGAAACACATCGCATGATAAGCCTACACCATTGGTCAGGGAAGCCAAAACCAACCAGCACAGCCTCAATGAAACCCTACTCCAATCTGTCATAAGCTTTCGCTATATCAAGTTTAGAAGCCACCACCCCAAAACAGCCTAGCAGATTAGCTTTTAATGTAGGAAATTTTTACGTGGGCTAATATTAATTATGAGTTTATTTTAATTATTTATAAAATAGATTGAATAATATAGTTTATTGATTAGTGGAAAGCCCAATTAAAATAGTGATCAATTGAGTTTTGGGCTTGTGACACCTTTTGTGGGCCGATATGAAAGACAGTCAGTGTAGGCCTATTTTAACATGAACCTGTGATAGGTGGGCCTGTTAAAATTTATTATAAATAGACTAGATCCCCTCTTCTGCCTTCACAACGAAAAACCTAGTTGTTATGCCCATTGTAGCCGTCTTTGAGAAGGTCAAAGAGAGGAAGACTTAGCTTTTTCTTTCAACCTTTCTGACATATTATTCCAGTGTTTGATTTTTAGTGATAGTAATTATGACACAAAACAATTTGGGATTCAACGTGCAAATGAGTACCTAATTTGTTTCCGTTTAATTGTTAAAGTTGGTGTTCTAAATTTATGTACTAGATCCTGAATTAAATTATTACATGTGGTATTAGAGCTTAGATTGTACATAGTTTAGAGCTATAAATATTTTGTATTGTTAACAAAAAAAATTGATGATTGGTTCTGAGGCGTTGTTGTATCACCTTTTGAAATATTTATTTTGTTGCTACCATCACGAGCTCTTCAAACATATCAGATGGTTGATGACTTGCGTTAATCGCATAAAGGTCGCGGGTTCGAAACCCGCGTTTGCCAAAACCGTTCTTTTCTACCAATTTTTTTTCTTCTTCTCTCTCCCTTCTACAAATCTCTCACAACACAAAAGAAATAGAACCCCTCCTAGTTTTGGTTCCAAATCGAATTCGCGAACAGCCGCAACCCATCTCCTCCGCTCCATGGTCGGCACATTGGTGGCGCTCAGATGTAGAACCGATGCCTCTGTTCATGTTCCAATCCCATTCACAACAACACAACCCACAAACAAATTTCTTGGTTCCAAAAAAAAAACCTAACTCTTGTCCAACTGGCAGCCCCGCTCCAATCATCGGTTTTGAACCCTAAGTCTTGTTTCGATTCCATTTGCAAACAGCAGCTGATTGGTTGATTAAATGTTTTTCTGTGTTTGTGTTCATTGTGTTGTGATGTTTGTTTTGTGTTTTTGATGATTGTCGGTTCTTGATTTGTGTTATTGTTTTGTGTTTTTGACTTGGTTCCAAAAAACCATACTTTTCAGCCAATTTTTTTCTTCTTCTCTCTCCCTTCTGCAAATCTCTCACAACACAAAATAAACAGAAATCCTCCTAGTTTTGGTTCCAAATTGAATTCGCGAATAGCCGCAACCCATCTCCTCCGCTCCATGGTCGGCACATTGGTGGCGCTCAGATGCAGAACCAATGCCTTTGTTCATGTTCCAATCCCGTTCACAACAACGCAACCCACAAACAAATTTCTTGGTTCCAAAAAAAAAAAACCTAACTCTTGTCCAACAGGCAGCCCCACTCCAATCATCAATTTTGGACCCTGAGTCTTGTTATGATTCCATTTGCAAACAACAACCGATTGATTGAATAAACATTTCTCTGTGTTTGTGTTCATTGTGTTGTGATGTTTGTTTTGTGTTTTTGATGATTATCGGTTCTTGATTTGTGTTGTTATTTTGTATTTTTGATGATTATGTGGTTTTTGGCCAGTGAACAAATCTTTGTCTGATCCAAGATCGGTGTGTCCTTATCGATTCTGTGACAAAACAAAAAAAAAAAAAGGGAAAGAAGATGCGTGTCGTGGGTTTCGAACCCACGACTGCGGAGAGCCATAACCTTAATCTTTACCAACTGAGCTAAGTGATTTAGCTATTAATTTCTTATGCAGACAAATATTTAGATAAGCAAAACTTACATTCATGTGCTTCATAATATATGTTTTAATTTTATTTCAATAATTATTAATATATATATATAAATTAATATTGAGATGGTTTATATATATATATAATTGATTGTCTGTTTATCATTTAGTGACATTGACCTTGTGATAAAATTAAATAAATAAATAATAAATATTTATTTTGCACATGTATGAGAAAATAATCATGTGTTTGAAATTAAGGTATATCATGTTTAGTACCTTGTATATTTTTGGAATATATATTTGTCTTTAGTATGTATTTTAATTGGGCTATTATAAATCTCTAATTAAAAATAATTTTATGGGTTGATGTGGGTGTTACCGCCAAAGTGAGACATCCATTGAAATTCGTAGAGTTATTTTTAATTTTTGCGAAGAGATAATTCCAAATCAATGTATATAATAACCTGCCTAAAGGGGGTTATTAGATGCATTGATTTTAGGAGTGCTTGTTGGAATGAAGAGATAATTTCAAATTAATGTATATAATAATCTGCTCAAAGGGGATTATTAGATGCATTGATTTTAGGAGAACTTGTTGAGATGAAACTATTTGTGCTTAGAGTTGCATTAGTCTAGAGAGTATGTTTGTCCAAAAGGGATAGATTTCTCAAAACTAGTGTGATATCAATTGTGTGTTTCACAACTAGAAATTTTATTGCATGTGCATGTTTTGCCCAAAGGGAAATATGTAGTGATGCTAGAATTTTCTAGATTGTATAAATCATAAATTTGATTTTTGTATATAACCCAATTCTAATACATGCTTTTGTTTTGTCACAAACAGTCTTCTTTAGTATCAACAATAGTACTGCGACTGTTGAACTTTTGACTGACACCAATTTTAAAAGGTGGAAAGATGACATTTTATTTGTCCTGGGAATGAGTGAGATTGATTATGCCCTTTATGAAAATGAGTATACTAAAACCACCCGTGAGAGTAATATTGATGAAAAAGAACTACATGCCAAATAGGAGAGATCGAATCGTCTCAGTCTTATGGCCATGAGAAAAACTATTCCTAAATACCTTAGAAGTAGTTTGTCCACTGATATTACTGCAAAAGTTTTTCTTGCTGCTGTAGAAGATAAATACTTTGTATCTAATAAGGCTGAGGCTGAGACCCTAATGAGTCAGTTAACCAGTATGAGATATAACCATAGTGGGAATGTGAGAGATTACATTCTAAATATGGTTCCCCTCCAAACCAAACTTAAGGGTCTTAAACTTGAGATTTTTGATGAATTTATTATTCACCAAGCTTTAAACACCTTGCCTCCTGAATTCAGCAAAATTAAGATAGCTTATAATGCCCAAAACACTACATGGACTATTAATGACCTTATAACCAAATGTGATGCTGAGGAAAAGAAAATCAGGAAAGAAAAAGATGAGGTTGTCATGCTATTGACACAACCTAAGGCTGATCTTAAAAAGGATAGAGATAAGTTTAAGCCTAATTATTATGCTCCTAAAAGGAATCCAAATTTTAAATGGCATGGTAGGAATTAGACCAAGAAAGGGGGAGATTTTGGGAGTGTCCACAAAAGCAAAGTGAAATGTTTCTTTTGTCATAAAGAAGGTCATATAAGAAAAGATTGTCATCAATTCACAGCTTGGCTAAAAAAGAAAGATGAAGGTATTCCTTTGGCTTATGTTTGCTTTGAAGCTCATATGGTTGATGTACCACCAAATTTTTGGTGGCTTGATAGTGGTGCAACTGTTCATGTTGCTATTACCTTACAGGGGTTCATAAGCAAACAAAAGCTAAATGAAAGGGAGTCCAACCTTAGAGTTGGAAACAATTTGGAGATAGATGTCGAGCAAGTAGGAGTAGTTAGATTAATCTTGGAATCTGGATTTTGTCTAGTTTTGGAGAACACCTTTTATGTTCCATCTTTTAGGAGAAATTTAGTTTATGTTTCTGTTTTGGATAAAATTGGATATCATTTTGTTATTGATAATGAAAAAGCCAATATGTTTTTAGATTCTAAATTAATCGGTGAATGTGTTTTGTTTGATAATTTATATAGATTGTGTTTAGATGATGCTAGAGATTGCGAACCTTCTTGTCAAACCAATGTTGTGGCTAAACGATCCTTAATTAAAGAAATATCTTTTTCATTATGGTACAAACGTTTAGGTCATATATCCAAAGAAAGAATTGGAAGACTAGTGAAAGATTACATTCTTCCTTCTCTTAATTTTGAAGATCTAAATGTTTTGTATGGATTGTATAAGCGGTAAATTGACTAAGAATAAAAAGAAAGGTGCTAATAGAAGTTCAAATCTTCTAGAGATTATTCATACTGATATCAGTGGTCCTTATTCACCTACTATTTATGACAATAAATATTTTATTATTTTCATTGATGATTTTTCTCATTATGGATATTTATACTTGATAAAAGAGAAATTAGATGCTATTGAGATGTTCAAAATTTTCAAAACTGAGGTTGAGAAATAATTATGAAAAGTCATTAAAATTATGAGGTTTGATCGTGGGGGTGAATATTATGGCAAATATAATGAGACTGGTCAACATATGGGAGAGTTTGCCAAATATTTGCAAGAATGTGGAATAATTACTCAATATACCATGCCTGGTAGTCCTGAATAAAATGGTATCGCTGAAAGGCGCAATCATACTTTGAAGGATATGATGAGTAGTCTAACTTACCTGAATTCTTATGGGGTGAGGTTATTAAAATTGTCCTTTATATTTTGAACTGTGTCCCTAGCAAATAAGTACCTAAAACACCTTTTGAGC
>CATIWR010292396.1:0-14635 GCA_949677035.1 Omphalea diandra
CGCGATTTCATCCTGACAAGCATTAAATGCAGAATCTGTCAAGCATGTCTCAAAGATTTAATGAGCTATGATCTGCAACGTCTCTTTGATGAAGTTTGACTATAAATACCCCACCAAACAGTCATGAAGAAGGTTGCTAAGAAATTTATTACAAGTATTGAAAGCTCTTAATCTTTGCTACTCATTTTTCTTCATCTTCTTTACATGTGTTAGGTGTAAGCATTAAACACCAAAATTGTAAGGTTTTGTGTTAGCCTGCAAAAACACTTTAAGAAAGGTTTTAGTGTAAGCCTATTAAAACACTTGAGTGAGGTTTTGTGTTAGCCTAGAAAACACTTTGTTGTAAGGTTCTGTGTTAGCCATTAAAACACAAGTTGTAATAAGTTAGGTGTGAGCTTGAAAACACCATTGATTTAGTGAAATACCCAATTGAGTGATTGAGGAGTGGATGTAGGGTTAGTTTTGCCCTAACCACTATAAAATCTTTGTGTCCTCATTATTCTTTCTTCTTCTCTTCTTCACTGTTTTAAATTTTTTATTCACCAATTCAACCCCCCTTCTTGGTGATTAGCGACAACAATTTATAATTTTCTTAGATTTTTTAATTTCATATTCAAAAGATTTTTTTTATATGCCAATTAATTTTTCTAATTTCATTTATTTGATATGATAATTTTTATAACATAATATAAAATAATGACATGTGATTGTATTTTACACAAATATTTAACAAATGATAAACAATAATTTAAAATTAACTCTATGATTGTAATTAATAATACATATTATTTGCATTATTTAATTTTAAATGATAACTTTTAACTTTAAAATTTTTATTGGCATGAGGTTTAATTTGGTCTCTCAACTTTTATGTCGGATTAAGCGAAAATTAATTTTACAGCCTTTTAACCTCAAAAATTTTGAAAAATATATCTAATAAGCTCTTTTGGGTTGGTAAAGCAGAAAGTGAATACCACATGACCAAAATTAAGTAAAAATATTTTTTTAAAAGAAAAAGAATATAATAATCTGCCACTTTTTTCTAAAATTCTTAAATATACAAGTCTTAAATAACTATCATATTATCTTCTTTTTCTAAATCTAAATTCTACGTGTTTTTGTATATAGCTAAATTTCTGATATCATATTTGGATTTTGTGAAAAAACATTTCAAAGAATCACTAGAAAATGCTTTCAAACAAATTTTAAAAAAAACTTTAAACATTAGTTTTACATATTTCTACTCAATTACATAGCAAGTACGAGAAACTAATTAATACCCAGTTTTAATAGAAATGTGACTAGAAGAAAAATTCAAGACTAGAAAAAATTATATATAATCATCACCTATAAATTTTTGTCAGAGAACCGAAGAAAAATTTTGAAGTGTCAATTAAGCAAGAAAAATTTGACATACTATATTATGGATTTAATTAATGGAATATAATAAAATATCAATAAAAAAACTATGAAGAATCACTAAAAATTGCTTCTAGAAAAAAAATTTTAGTCTTAGTTTTATATGCTTCAGCACTCAATTACTCAACATAAACATCTACAGATCGCAAAAAAAAAAAAAAAAATCATACATATAAATCTTTTTACTGGAAGGTGACTCAAAAGAATTCCACAAAATTAGAAAAAAATCAAGAATGTCCCTATTTTTTGCCTTATATCTTTAAACAAATAAATACATAAAAAATCAAATTAAAATACAATCAAACAAATACATCCACTATCAGAGACCTATCAAGAAAGAGAATTGCAGAAATCTCTACTATCCGTCTTTTCCTTTTTTTTCTTAATCCTTGCTATCAAAAGAGAGAAGTGTTGTAACTCTAAATTGAAATCTAAAGTCAATGATGTTATCCAAAGTTTTGATGAATGCAAGAAAAGCAATTGAAATTTTAGATTTAGTGGCGGAAGCCATAAATCTTCTGATTAAGATAATCAAAATGAGAATAGAAAGCATAATGAGTACAAACTTAGATCAGTAGAGATTTGATGGTGTAGCTGTAGAAGGGGAGAAGCATGATTCCAACTACTTTCACCAATAGCTATAGCTATAGTCTTAAAATTCAAAAGAATGAAGAAATAAAGGGCGACGTGTGCGGTGATGGTTGACAAATGCAGGATTTTCATGTGGGAGTAGGCGATGATAGGGAATAAAATAAAGAAGATATGAGTTTTAGATTTTTAATTAGATTATAATTTATTCTTTCTTTTATTAGAACAAAATATTTTTTGGGAATAAAATAAAGAAGATAAGAGTTTTAGATTTTTAATTAGATTATAATTTATTCTTTCTTTTATTAGAAAAATATTTTTTGGTTTTTTAATTTAAAATATTCTAATTTCAGTATTTCACTATTTTGTGATAGAGATGTGATGTGCGCATAGTAAGAAATCAAAATTAGGCTTAAATTAGATTGCTTGTTTAATAAATTGGATTAAAAGACTCTAAAGTTGATTTTAAATCCAATTGGACCTAATATAATATTTGAGGGTCAAATTGAACCTTATGCCAATTTTTATTATACATCTACTCATCTGATATTTTAAACATCACAAATTTTTAAATGGAAAAACGCAATTAGGATTTAAATCCTATGCTTTAAATGAATAAAATCATTAACTCTGACTCACGAGTGCTCTCTTCACATATGTTACTTAGACTCGAGAAAGATATCTAATACGAGTGCATATCCGAGAATCCCACCTCTCATGTGGATACAATTAAAAATGATCCAAAATTAGGATACGTCTAGACATATACTTATAAAAAAAATGTAAATATTTCATATGCAATAATTTAACTTAAAAGATTAATTAAATTATAACCTTTAGTTGCTAAATAAAAATAAAATGTAGTACTTCATTTAACTTTAATTCATGATAAAATATTTCAAACTACAAGCTTAAAGTCCAAACCACTAAGATAAAAGATAAAATGTTATCACAACACCTAAAAACCTTAGTAAATAACCTTAAACAAACCAATAATAAGCAAAATAGTCTTAATAAGTTTGCAAAATTCCTTAAACCAACACATGTCATCTGATATGAACCAAGTTAGGGGTAAACTCAATGTTATAAAGAGTGAAAGAGACTAGTAAGAAGTTGTCCTCCGAAAGAAGAAAAATATCACAAAAACTTCAAAACCTGTCATATTTGAAGCTGTCATATTTCGAATTGTCATATTTGAACTTGTCTTATTTGGACTTGTCATATTTGGAGTTGTCATATTTGGAGTTGTCATATTTAGAATCGTCATAGTTACACTGATCTTATTTGGACAACCTTCTTCATAAGGGAAAAATGATCATTTATGTGCTTTCATTCATATATGGATCCTTAAAATGAAATCATGAAGTCTAACTCTACAAATGAGAAAAATTTGAACAAAAATGTTTTAGAAGATTCTAGAAGTTTCTACAAAGGTTTAGAATATTCTAAGAAACTTCGAAAAATATTTCAAGCAACTTTTGGTGGAAGAATAAAAATCCTAAAGAGAAACTAATGGAGGGGCGTCACATATGAAAGAAAAGTAAAAAAAAAAAAAAAAAGTCAAGTCAAAATATCTTTCCAAGATTGACAAGATCTTAACAAATTATTCTCCTCTTAAACTAATTAGGAACTTTTGTATTTACCTATGTAAGAAACTTCTTTTATAATTAAGAAGATATCTAATGTTTGTTTTAGTATTTTCTATTTAGTTTAGGAGTATCATTTTTCCTAAATAGATTAGACAGATTTCTAAGACTAATTAGGAAGTGATTCTTAGGATTTTCTAGAAATCTTGTAAACGCTATAAATAGGTCTTCTTGTTTGGCCAAATCAACCAATGAATGAATGAAGAATATTTCTTTTAACAAAAATTGTTTATAAGAGTTGCTTCTTTTCTTGAGTTCTTAATAGAACTTTGTGAGATTGTTAAGTGAGTTATTAATAATTTCACAAACTTATTTAATCTAGGTCTTAAATTACTTAGTTAATCTAAGGTTAAAATTAACACTTTTTGAATCTTTATAATTCAGGTTGTTAGAAATAAGTTTTCTCGAGGTCTAATTGAGATTTAAGAGTTTATCTTGTTTGATCTTTAAGTTATAGCTTGGGACTTGTGCTACATATGAATTAGGATCCAAAAATCAACCTTGTTAGTATCATCATCACTCATCATAAGTCATAGTCTCCAACTGTGGGTCATTAAGAGATAATTCTACAAGCTCAATGACATCATGCTCTTCCAAATTGACTTGATCTACACCTATAAATTAAATATAAAAATTTTGTTATTTCTCTAATTCATATCGTAACAAAATAAGTTACTAATAATTAGATCTTGAGAAGTATAAAGTGAACACACCCAAATCCCAAATATTTTGGTAGTCCTTTGTTCCTTACATGATAACAAGTGAAGATTGCAATGCACAAACAAAAGATCTTCAGCCCTCTTGCTGCCAATTTGTTCTTTTTGACATTTTGAATGAGGAATAGTTACTCCAATTTCTCTCACAACTAGAAGAAGAGGTTGTTTGCATAAGTTGTTTAAAAGCCAAAGCTTGCAAAATGTTTTAGAAGCACCATGATTAGCCCACCATGACATTGGTTCTTCAAACATTCTTGCTTCTATTACATGAGGCTGATTAAAATATTGAGAACTAGTATAGAAAGCTCCATATTCAACGTAAACTTTTCTCAAATCATTTTGATTTTGAAACAGCCTCTTAAAGCACTTACTTCTATTCATAGAGACTTCATTATCCTCATGTGAAGCACTTCTTGGAACCCCATTATTTCCACTTTGAAGCCATGCATCACAATAACATTTGGGAAGTAAAAAATGTACATTGCAATGTAATGGAATATTACTTTTGTTCCATCTACTCTCTAATACTTGATGAATAACATCAAAAAATTCTAAACGACAAGAAATCAAGTCTTTCCTTTCATGCTTAAATAAAACCTTTGTCATATTTTCAATCATTGTATCCCATATATCATTTGTCAAGTGCAAACTAAGAGAATTTGTATCCAACAATCTTCACATACCAAGAATAGGCTTAGTAAAAATAAAAAAGCAATCCAAGTTGTCCCATAAATGATCATTGACAATACATTTTTTCACCTCTTGTGCTTTACCTTTAGTGATCCCATACTTATAAATTTTCCAATTTGAATCCATAATCATTTTTTCCAATGTTGTCCTAACATCTCTTATCCTTTTAGTCTTAATAATAATAAAAGCAAATCTAGTTGCAGCCACTCTCAACAAACTCAACTTAAAGTAGTTATTATAGATGGACGATGCCATGCTATAATTGATAATGAAATTTTGAATATTTAGCACATCACCGACTAAATCAAAAATGCATTTACGCTATAAGCACATTGAGGTGTTTTTTTCGTAGGATCGCATATAAGGCTAAATATAAACTATGCACCACACATGGAGTATACAAAATATGAGGATAGTTGGATTCAATAATTGAACCAACAGTCTTGTAATTACTTGCGTTGTTTATGATAATCTGAACAACATTTGCTTCTCCAACATCTTGTATTGCTTGCACAAACAGATTGCTGACATAATCTCCATCCATGATATGACCACTTGCATCAATGGATTTAAGAAAAATTGCTTCTCCAACAAATGCAACCATTACGTTAATCAAAGGTCTTCTTTGTCGGTCTGACCATCCATTAGAAACTGTAGGGACTCTTTTTTCCTTTCATGAATCTCTAACTGGTTGGAGTCTCATATTCACATGCTCTTTTTCTTGTGCAAGTAAAGTTGTTTTTAATTTTTTAAATGTAGGTGGGGTGTATCCTACCATATGTTATTGGCCAAAGTTATTGAATGCCGCCTAAAGAATGGAGATCTTGCAAATTAAAAGGAGCACTAGCGTAGAACATTTATTTACCTTATCCCTTTTCATGACATGGAATGAGCTTTCCAAAGTTCCTTTCTCTGTTTCCTTTCTTTTCTTATGTTGCTGCAAATCAGAACCTTCTAGTAGAGAAATACATTTATCTTTTTTTGTTTCTTTGTACTCGTGTGATTTTTTTCCATTTAGCTCAGTCATGCTCCTATTTAATCACTTAAAGCATCTCATTTGTCACAGCCTTACAACATTCAGCTCCATGATTTGGAAGCTTTAGCAAATGAGCTTTAATTTTGAATAAGATTTAACTCCTTTTTAATACAATAATTGCAAACCCTACACCGATTTCCACCTCGCCCACCAGAAACACAAAGAACACGAACATGATTCCATAGTGATTTATCATCAAATTGAGAACGTTGCAAAACTAATGGGCATTCAATAGGCTTTATATTTCTTGCTTTCTCTTTTGAATTGAATGAATCCATTGTTTGAACTATCTAAGAAAAGTAATGAGAAGAATATGTTTGTGATTATATGAATGGGTGTAATAGAAAAAAAGAAAAAGGTGTGAGGGAATAGATGAGAAACAATAGAGATTAATGAAAAAAACATAGCAGATGTAGAAATCTAATAGTCACAAAAGAGAGACGGAGCGACTTGCAGAGACATTATGGAGAGAGAGAGAGAGTTGAGCTTCTTTGATAAGTCTTCAAGTCATTTAAAGTCTTCCATCACACCATCTCATTTTTTAAAAAATTTTAAACCTTATTTAATTATAAAATAATCCACACTTATAGGTGTTAGATATATATCTATAGGTGTTCATATTTTTGTCAAAGAATTTATTCTTGAAGAACTTTTTTTTTTTCCAACTATGAGATTTGCCAAAGATTTATTTACCTATATATGGCAAATTATATGATTGAATATTTGGTTAAATATTGACAAAGGACATGAGAATTAATTGAATACTATATGATAATAATTACTTTTAATTTAATGTCATGATTTCTAATTAAAATATAATGACCAAAATCTATGACAAAATATGAATGGATTAATATATGAAAGAGAAATTTATTATAAATATCATATTCTTATAAGTTTTTTTAAAAAAAAATACCCAAAATAATTCATGAATTAACAGAATAGTCAAAAGCAATTACAGTGGCCAGCCACAGGCAACGATAAAAAAAACATAAAATGGCTCATTCAACGAAAATGCCTTCATAGAAATGACATGAGCCGCAAAATTAACTGACTACCTAATAAAAATAAACTTAGAACCTGGAACAAATTTGCCAACTAGTATAGCAATTAACTAGACAGGTGCCTAACAGTGAAAAATCACAAGACTTAGACTTTTAACAAAGAAACAACATTGAAATAATCTAAATAGAAAACAGCGTCACTAAGCCAAAAAGTTACTGCTAGTTTAACTGCTTCTTCCATAGCAAAAAGTTCAACACGCGCAGGGGACAAAACATGGTCACATAGCATAGAAATAGCAGCAATAAAAAAAGTTTGTTTTATTTTACATAACAAGTGTTTGAACTTTGAATTACAAATTTAGATTATATAGTGTATATGTACCAAATATTTTGTCTGATATTAAAAACTAATTATGGCAAGATTAGTTTCATTTGCTATTATTATTATTATTATTATTATTATTATTATTATTATTATAAACATTTACCTATTAATCCCTTGTATAACCTCTTATCAAATCATATCTGATCGAGCTTGAGTTTAATGATATTCTGACTGGATTTAATTATTATACCCTAATAATATATGATATTGATAGTACATTCTTTCCTCTTTTTATTTAATAGTAAGCATAATCGAGATTAAGTCTAATAATGTTTCGACTTGACTTAATTACACCCTTAATTATAGATGATATTAATGTTAAAATATTTTTTTCCTTCCAATAAAATAATAAAATTTGGTCAAGCTTGAGTTGATGTTAAATTTCAACTTATGTAATTGACAATCAAGTTTGACTTTAACAATTTCTATATTCTAATCGAGTTTGAATTTAATAAGGTTTCAATTTGATTTGATTATACTACTAATTATATATGATATTAATATTATGTTCTCAATAAACAAGATAATAAAATTTGATCAAACTTGAGTTTGTTTTAAATTTCAACTTATGTAATTTAAGAGTTTGGTTTAATAGTTTTTCGATTCTAATCGAGTTTCAGTCTAATAATGTTTCAATTTGGCCTGATTAATACTACTAATCATAGATGATATTGATAATATGTTCTTTCCTCTTTTGATTCAATAGTCAAGACAACAAAATTTGATCAAGCTCGAGTTGATTTTGAATTTCAATTTTTTAATATAATTGAGCTTGAGTCTAACATTGTTTGAAGTTGGCCTGATTATAACACTAATTATAAATTGCATTGATATTGTATTCTTTTCTCTTTCTATTTAATAGTTAAGAGAATAAAAGTTGATCATGATCAAGTTGATTAAAATTTCAATTTTTATAATATAATTGAGTTTGAGTCTGACAATGTTTCAATTCAACCTATTATAACACTAATTTCAATTTAATATTTATTGAATTTGATTCTAATATTTCAACTCGACTCGATTACACTGTAATTAAACATAAAGTTTTGATTTTCTGCTTTTTTTTCTTCCTTATATCCCATAGTAACTTTTGCATGAAATCTATCATAGTATATTGTAAAAATGACATTTGATTTATATATTGGATGGTATAGAAAATATATATATATATATAATTTTTAATATTGGTTGATGGGTATGAAATTCTTAGATTGTATGTCCTATCAAGTTTATTATGGATGGCTTCATGCTATCTAAAGCTTGCAATTTTTAAATAAAATTTTTCACTTGGAAGAATAATTCATAAACTCTAGAAAGGGTATAAGATCTGAAGTATGAAGTGTCAATTTTTTTTTTCTTTTAAGAAGTATGAGGTGTCAAATTGAATATCAATCTTAAGTCTAAATTCGTTTGCAAATTTCATGCCCTTGTATAATACTATAAATTACACAAGCTTATTGAACAAAACATATAAAATCTCTTTTTAGAATTTAATTGCTTAGTTGGTAAACCCTAATTAATTAATAGAAGTACATAAGATTACCTTATTATAATAATTAAGTCTGAAAAAATAATCAGTTACAATTAAATATTATCAAAATAATTTCAATTAAATTGGAACTAATAAACACCACTTAATTAAATAAAAACAATAGGTATTTTACATTGCATTTACATTATCATGGTAATAACTCTAAAAAATAGATTAAAGAAAACAACCACTTCCAAAAGAGATGACCAATTATGATTAAATATTGTTAAAAGAAATTTTAAGTTTTATTTTAAAATTAATAAAAAGTCTTTTTTTTATCCAATTACAATTAGAAATATGAGAATGATTGACAAGTAGATAATGTTGAAGATATTCAAAATTATGCATTAAAAATTATAAAAAAAATAAAGAAAAAAAATGATAAGTGTTGTACATACATATAACTTGATAAAAGTAAAGTTATTTACCATAAAAGAAAAAAAAAAAAAAAAAAAAAGAGAGAAACTAACTAAAAAGATTAATAATATACTTTGGGAGAGAAATAAATGCTTTTTCACTTCTCTTCTCTTCTCTTCGCTTATCAAAAAGTAAATATTGTCTTTGATTTTAGCATTCTATTTCTTAAGCTTTATAGTATCAAGAAAAAATGAGTTGTCAATCTGCAATTTTTTATATTAAAAATTTAAAATTACTTTTATCAAATAAATAAGTTGAAAGGAGAGCAGTCATATCCACTTTTATATTGAAAGATTTAGGAAGCATCCATACTCATATCATATCGTATCCCATGGACACAAGTACTCTGCAAAAATAAAGAGTTGAAGTAACATAGTTCTTCACAGATTGTTATACTTGCACCCCTGCACACAATGCTTCGTGGTTCGGGTGCACATAAACACGTCACTTATGTGATATTTAAAAACACACACGAATCAGTTTTTTATTTCATTCTTCTTCTTTCTTTTGACATTTTATCCTTCTTTTTTCTTTGTTATTTTAACTATAATAAATTGATCCAATATTTAGAAACAAGGATATAGATTTTTTGTTGTTACTTACTATGAATTAAAAAATTCTTAAAAAATTTTATTTTATATAAAAATTAAATAAGTTATATTTTTATTCATGAAAAATAAATGTAAATACACTGAAATTAGTATATTAGTTTTGAATTGTATATTCATGAATTTTAATACTCTGATTCTTTATTATACATTAATTAAAAACATGCAATTTTATTAGTTATCAACTATAGGTTCACAGAAAAATTTGCGTTCTCAGTCGCGCCCAAGAAGGAATTAAATAGTGACCGCGACTTTTGCTTGGTTGGTCAAACACAATGATTATATTTCTTGAGTGACCAATGGGTGAAGGACACATGGATTAGCCGTTAGACACAAAACGAGTTTCTCTGCCGTGATTTCAGGCTTCCCAACATAAATTCGAAAATTGCGACCACAAAATGTCAATCACAATCGTGACTTTTGTCTAACGGGCATTTAATACAAAATCTACATAACCTCCTTTAGAGATTTAGGGATAGTTTGTGAGTAACGTCTCTTTGGTGGATGTTGCCTATAAATACTCCACCAAACAGATGTAAATGCAAGAGAACTTCATTTATTGTAACCAAACTCTTGCAAAATTATTACTCATTCTTCTTATTCTTGTTTATGAGTTATTGATTATTTGGTGTTAGCATTAAACACTTTTGTAATTGGGTTGAGAATTAGTCTAGCTTCCAAAACTCTTGTAATAAGTTTAAGTGTGAGCTTGTCCAAAACACTTGAGTGAGGTTTTGTGGAAGCCTAAAAACACAAATTGTAAGGGTTGTGTGTGAGGCAGAAAACACATTTTATAAGTTAGGTGTTAGTTTGGAAACACTATTTTTAGTTGAGTGAAATACCCAATTGTGAAGAATTAGGGAATAGACGTAGTGTTTGTTAACACCCAAACCACTATAAACATTTTATGTTCAATTTCTCTACTCATTCTTATTTATCTAATCTCTTTACTCTTCCATCATAATTTTTAATCTCCCACTAATTCAACCCCCTTCTTGGTGCACTAAGGCTAATAAGTGGTATAATAAGTGGTATCAGAGCCTCACCTCACTTCAATGCTTAATTGTGTGAGAAAAGATTATGGCACAAGAAGGAATCCATACCCATCTTAAACCATATTTTGATGTAGCAGACTATACTCATTTGAAGTATAGGATGGAAATTTACTTGGATAGTGATGTGCTAGATCTTTGAGACATTGTAGCTAAAAAGTGGAATCCACCTACTAAAGTGGTGGATGAAAATGAAGAATTGATCCCTAAAGAAGAGTGGGTTGAAGCTCATAAGAGATCCAAAGGAAGAAATAAGAGAGCTATGGCATTCCTTCTGAGTTCTCTCTTAAGAGAAGAAATTAGAAGGGTTCAACATTGTCTTATAGCTCAAGGGATTTGGAAGGCATTGGGAAACAACCATGAAGACACCACTTTGGTGAAATCCAACAGGCTTGAAATGTATATGACTGAATGAAAATTATTTATGCTGAAGGAGAATGAAAACATCATGGATATGAAAAATAAGCTCCTTGTAATTGTCACTAACATGAAGAAGTTTGGAAGAATTTTCACCAATCATGAGGTAAATTCAAAAATTCTTAAATCTTTACCTCTTGAAAAGTTTGGTGTCAGGGTTTATAGTATCCAAGACTCAAATCCAGAGATAGGGAAGGTGTCAAAAGATGTTCTAATAAGCAATCTTCTAACTTATGAGCTAGCCTTGAATAAGGATGAAGAAATGAAGAAGATGAGAGGACAAGGAGACAAAACAGAAAATAAGAAAAAAGAACCTTAACTCCCACAACTTCATCTAAGGAAAAGGAAGGTGAAGTGGATTCAAGTGAAGAGGAGGAGTTGGTCATGCTTTCAAGAAGGACAAAGGAGATGATTAGGAGAAGAAAGGAAATAAGAAGCTTCAAGAAAGCAACTCTAAACCCCAAGGAAAGATTGAGTGATGTTACATGCTATGAATGTGGCAAACAAGACCACATCAAGTATGATTACCCTAAATTGAAGAAGAAGAAGAAGAAGAAGAAGAAGAAAGGGGATTAAGAGAAGAGAAAAAGCTTCAAAGCCAATTAGGATGACAACTCAAGTGAAGAAGATGAAGAGGAGAAAGTTGCTAACTTGTGCTTCATGGCACAAAATGACTAAACAAATGAGGTAAGTTCTTCTCCCCATTCTTATGATGAATATGATGAGTTAAATAATGTAGATGATGAGCTTTTAGAAGCTCTCACTTTGAAATGTGACAAGTCACAAATGAAATCTTACATGAAGAAATGCTCCAAATTAGAGGATGTGTTTAAATCCTTGAATAGTCATGTAAGTGAATTGAGGACTTCAAATGAAGAACTCAAAAAATATATTGAAAGTCTTTCAAAATCTTCTTTATCCCTAACCTCATTGAAAAAGGAAAATGACTCCTTAAAGTGTGAAGTTATTGAGCTTAGAAACCCTATTTCTAAGTTTCACAAGGGAAATGAAGCATTGGATACACTTATTATATCACAAAGATCTCCTTTAGTTAGACATGGTTTAGGCTTCAATGGAGCCTCTTCATCTACATCTTGACTCACAACATTCATTAGAGCATCAACACCTCAAACATCTAGTGTTGAGGTAATTGGAAGGAAAAGTGCTCAAAGCACCAAACCACCATTGCCTAAGGCAAAGGAAAGGTGCAACAAGGCTCAAAACCTATCCCTAAGAAGGCTAATCATGCATACATTTACAATAAAAAACATGCTCACCCAAACACACACAAAAAATTTACTTATACACCTATTCAGTCATGCTCATGCTCACATTCACATCATCTTGGTATGAGAAAATCCTCCACTCATACCAAGGCCATATATAGGAGAAAGACTCATAAGTTGAAACTCAAATGCAACTATTGCATGAGATTTGGTCACATCAACATTCATTGTTTCATTAGGAAGGCTCACCTTAAGTTAAAGGATCCTTTTAAGCCTAACCCCCTAGGACCCAAGTATGATTGGGTACTAAAACAAAAATGATTTATTTATGTTGTGTATTGTTTGGCAGCCACCAATGAAGCAAATGATTGACATGTGGATAACAGATGCTCAAAGCACATGATAGACAACAAGAAGCTATTCATGGCTCTAAAAGAAAAAGAAGGTGGCAATGTCACATTTGAAAACAATGCTAAGGGTAAGGTAATTGACATTGACACCATTGGTAAGAATGGTTATTCTTATTAAATATTATATTAAGTTAATTAAATATTATATTAAGATTCTATTATTTATTTATTAAATTATTTATTTTATTTTATTTATTAATATTATTAATATAATATATATTATATAAATTTTTATATATTATTATATAAATATATAAATTATTATATAAATATAAATTTATTACATATATTAATTATTAATTATTATTAATTACATACAAGTTTTTATATTTTTTTAGATTTTATTTATTCTATTTATATAAATTTTATATATCTATATAAATAGATAATAGAGAAAGGATATTATAACATATAACAAAAGTAGCATTTTTTTATTTTTCCTAAAAAAAATATCAAAAAAAAGATAGTTTTATTGGATCCGCTAATAATCTCACTCTCATGAACCTTAAAAATAATAGAAATTCTCGACCCTTACTTGATATCTTTTACAAAATAGAATTGAACTGCCTTGATAAAAAAATACATCCTCTTCTTCCTCTTTTATTTTGAACTTTCTCTTTTTTTATATCATTCAATTTTTTTCTACTCTTCTCTCTTTTTTTTTTTTTTTTTTTATATTTTAAGAGTAAGAAAGAAGAAGTACAATAAAACCATACAAGGTCACAATTCACAAATTAAGTAATTAATCAAATAATATTCTCTCATTTCCACCATAAAGAATAAAATACTCAACTTCATACTTAGAACTTCTCATTAATTTCATGAAACAACCCCTTGTAATTGTAGAAACCAAATCTCATTTTAAAACAAACATGATCAATTTAATATTTTAAGGGACTAGGTTTCATTGGCTAGCTAAACATGATATTATATACAAAAATAGGGTTTTTGTAGGTTCAAAGGGCTCACTAAATGGATAAAAGGGTGGATAAAGAAATAAAATAGAACAAATGGCTAATCCTATATTGATTTAATCATTTTTATACTTGTATTCGATAATGTGGTCTCAAAATGATAACAAATCAAGTTTTAGAGACTCTATCACTATTTAAGGACTCACTTATCAAAGAATTCACAAAATTAAGCACATTACAAGGAAAAGAGGCTCAAACCTTTCTTTATAGTATAAAAAAAATGAATTTTAATTTTTTAAGAATTTGTAAACTGCCAAATTTTGAGATTTTTTTTTAAAGATAGTGATAATTAAATATCTATGGTAGAAAACAAGATTTGCAATTTAAGATAGTGAATTCAAAGCACAACTAGATATTTTGGACCAAATTAAGATGAAAATGAGGGAACTACTAAGCAAATAATGAGTCATTCACACAATAAAGCAAATAAAACATTAATTTTTAATTTAATTAATTTTTTTATATATAAAAATAAAATAGGAACAAATAAAAATTATCAAACAATACAAACCCTCC
>CATIWR010292469.1:0-18211 GCA_949677035.1 Omphalea diandra
TTTTCTATTTGTTATTAATTGGCTTTAGTAAAACATTTTATTTAATATACTAAAATTATTTTATATGCCATGTAGTTGAATATAATTATAATAATATATCAATCAAAATAGAAGTACATAAATTTGTAACAAATGAATGCATTAAGAGCAAAATAACAGGATAAATCGAAAAAAGAAAATCACTATCAATTAATAAATTACAGAAAAATAAAATCTCTTTTTGATGTGTTTGTCAATATATGTGTGTCAATATAAGAGAAAAATTTAAATGACTTTACCAAAATAAAGAAAGATAAAAAAAATTAAAATATAAAATATTACAAAAAAAAATTAAAAATCTCAAACTTTCTCGCTGCTTTAGACTTAAAATGGATAGATATAATCGTAGATATATGGCTAAATATAAATAAAATATAATGTAAATATAAAAGGAGAAATTCATCTACTGTAATATTTGGCAATTATTTTTTAATAAAAAATGGAGGATAAATAATATACCTATTAGCTTTTGTTTTTCTCAGACAAATTAAAATTGACTACATATCGAACTGTGGTGTAAAAAAATCTATTATAAATGCCTTGTTTTCATAAAAATTTATTTTTTTAATATTTTTTAACATTTAAATCACTTATAGAAAAGTATTAAGAAAAAATAGTTTATTTATCAAAGGAAAAATTGAGCTATTTTCAGATTTTTAAAAATTTTAAATATTTTGTTTAAAAAAATATAAAATACACATCATAAACATATCAATTATCATCAAATTTTTTGATCATAGGTAATCATTACAATTACTGAGCAACAATTGCTATTTTATTAACTAATGATGCTTGTTAAATTAATCATTTTATATGTATTTTTTAATTGAAAATACAAAAATGTGAAAAATTCATATGGAAAAACTAAATTCAACATCTATGTGCATTTCAATTCATTATAATATAGAGGTTATAATTACATTGATTTATCTAATTACATAACAAGTCAAATGCCATATATTAGCTACAAAAGATCAACCATAAAGAGTTTTGTTCCCTTTTAAAACTTGCTCAATCTTCAATTTTCAAGAATTTGTTCTCTCTTCAAAAACTATGATTTTGATTACTTGACCACTCTGATCGATATCTGCTCCGTTATCATTTTTCTTTTATTTCGTATTTAACCCCTTCCCACCTAAAGGATTGAATTAAACTCTTCATTTTGTAGTAGCATTTAAAAATTTGATCCAATTGATCAATTAGATTAATAAAATTAAAGGTTAGAGTATTGATTGATTTAATTAATTTTGGATCATTTTTCAATTTTTTTAATATTATAAATATATTTATATTTTCATAAAATATTTAATGATATTTTTTATTTTAAAATAGTTAAATTATATCTATTAAATTGACTGATGTGAGAATTAACCAGCTGATCAATCTAATATTAAAAATACTACTTTATGGATAAAGCCATTTTAATGGTCCCTCTCTATTCAGATGACTCCTTTGAGTAAAAGGCATTAATTTTTTATTTTTTATGTTTTATTTCAACCGATAACTAAATTTTTCCACCAAGTCAAATTTTATTAATGGAAATTTTATACAAGTATAAATTTTAATCACAACTAAAAAGAAATTATAGTCCAATTAAAAATTTCTCAAATACTTATTTATATTCCACAACACACAATAAATCTATGAAATTTCAAAGTTTAAGCATTTTTAGTACATTTAAATAAATTAATTTTTCCTGATATAATCCCAATGTTAAAAAAAAAAAGAATTAGTATTGCAATCAAACAATATAACTTCACAAAACATATTTTTCTTTTTTGCAAATGAGTTATTTTACGTAAAATAAATCAATTATTTTTTATTTTCTTTTATCATTTATAGAACATGACATATTACTTTAAAAAATTGTTATTGATTGGTGAGGTGGAAAATGAAAGTGTAAAAATCAACTTTAGTGAAATGATGAGAGGTATAATGGATAAGTTGGATTGAGTTGGTGATTAAGAGATAATTATAAAATATAATTAGAGTTAATTAATGGCCATAAAATGGATTCAGTTATGAATTATGAGATAAGTGTTTCACCATTAAACTTTTAGATCGGTGATTTTTGACACAATCAATTTAATATGGCATAACATTTGATTAAGAAAGTTTGAATTATACATAATAAAATTTAAAAAATAAAAAGGCCAATTAATTTATGACATATAAAAAATTAATATAGAGAAGATTCACTAGTATAATATATCATGTTTTACTAATTAAATTTATGTATTAGATTGTAATATTTTACTTACTTTATTTATTAAAAGCCACTTAATTTATATTTTAAAATATATTATCCTTAAAATAAGAGAAAGGTTTTTATTTTTATCATTAATTTAATCAATTATAATAAAAATATAAAGTTTTATTTTTATCATTAATTTAATGAATTATAATAAAAATATAAATTTAATAAAATATAGATTAGATTTAGCTTATTCAAGTTTCTACTATTTATCATTGTTATTTAATAATATTATATTTTTAAAATTTATATAAGATGAATTGAATTATAGATTAATATTATATTATTTATTTATTTATTAGTTAATTGTTTTAATTTTGAACATGCTATTGTATTTAGATTATAAAAGAGATTTTATATATTAAAATTATATTAACCTATATAAGGGATATATTGTATCATTTGTCTGAAAAGTACATTAAAATTATTGTTAAAAATATTTTAAAAAATTAATATGTTTTCAATTTATTTTAAATATCAAAAATATTTTTTTTCTAAATTTCGTAAAATAAATGGAAATGGGAGAGGAAAGAAGGGGGCGTTTAAGTCATTTAAAAAAACGAGTCGTCGGCATTTACATAGAATCCCTGACCATACACGTGTGCCTTTCTCCACAGACAAAGAAGGAGAAGACGGCTAGAGCTCCGTGTATGTTCACTGTTTAGCTACGTACCGATAACATGGCTTCACAATCAGTATTTGCTCGCATCGCACCATCATCATATTCCTCCTCGCCAAGCAAAATCGTATCGTTCGCTTCTTCACTCGTCAACTCTCGCTCTGCATCCGTCTCCTTCCCTCTCCGCCGCCCGGATCACCAAGCTTTCACATTCAAATCCATCCCAACGCCCACCTCCTTCCCCATCCGCTGCGGTACTTTTCTCCTTTCCAATTGTGTTATTTTCCAAAATTTAGTGAATTTCCATAAACGAATTGGATACTTATAGTTTGTGGTTACAGCGTTATCTCCTGAGCTGAAGGCCACGTTGGACAAAGTGGTAACATCGCAAAAGGTTGTTCTTTTCATGAAGGGGACAAAGGAGTTTCCACAGTGTGGGTTTTCAAATACTGTAGTGCAGATATTGAATTCGTTGAATGTGCCTTATGAAACAATTAACATACTGGAGAATGAAGTTCTCCGCCAAGGATTGAAGGAGTATTCTAGTTGGTCTACCTTTCCTCAGCTTTACATCGATGGGGAGTTTTTCGGCGGTTGTGATATCACTGTCGGTAAGTTTTATGATGGTATAGTTGGGTTTAAGTAGTTGAAGGTTTTAGAGCGGTAGATGTTATACGCTGCTAATTTAATCAATGTTTGGTTTGCACTTGGAAATGGAATGCTATTCTTGGAATAGAGTTTGACTTTCTTGGTTAGCTCATAAAAAACCTAGATTTTTTTTTTTTTATGATATTGTTATGTTTGAATAACATGAATTTTTGTTGGAATGGTAAATTGTTTTGAAGTACAATTTTCTGGATTACAAACAAATTTCATTTACTTATTGAAAAACCAAAGTCGGGATTAGATTCTTTGGCTCTAGATATCTATTTCCACTCTTATCCCTTTCAATTTTGAAGAGACAACCGAACAGGCCATTCGATCACTGCTGGCTTGCAAATGCATCCATTGCTATTATTTGCTGAAAAAGACTCCATTTGCATTAACTTCAGTGCGTGTTAGTTAGCTGTCAATAGCGCTTTATGTCTATTATATGGTTATGCAGTTTAGGCTAGGGTAGTCCTCATTTAGACATGCTATATCCCGGATCATTTTTGGACACTGCATTCTGTCCTGAATGTTTAAGGTACAATGTATGATCCTGGAACAATCTTTTGAAATCAGTATTATCATCAATGAATTTTTGTGTACAATGAATATTACCTAAGTTGTAATGACATAGCTCTTCAGTTGTGGGGTACTAAATAGTTCTGGAATGCTAAGCACTGAGGATATTTTTCTCCTTTAAACTTAGTGCTAAAAACGAATTTTAATTTACTTTTGCTTAAAATAATTCTTGATTACCTCCCTTTACTGAAAGGAATGTTAAAGGTTAAAATGTATAAATTATTGTATAATGGAGTTTGGAGTTGGCTAATTAGGCAACTTTGAGTTTCATGAATTACAAAATTGAATGTTCAATATTAATTGCATTCATGTAGCTTGTGCTTTGTTGCATTGAATTTGACTCTTGAACATATTTTTCTAGTCCTTCCAGTTTAAAGTGGCAATCCTTTGAAGGTGTGGCGGCAAATGGTTAGTTTCCATGGCTGAAGTTAGTCTAATTTTTCAATCTAGGGAAGACATGGAATAAAAGAGTGAACACACATCAGTAAGCTGGTTGAGCAACTGTTTCAAGGAAATATAGAATAGGAGGAATGTTTAAATAGGTTTTTATTTTTTAGCGGTTTAGAAGAGCCCATTTTCCCAAAAGGTGTAATTATATTACCTGATTCCCACTTGATCCAAAAAAAGAAAAAAAAAAAACTACCATTTTCCCTTCTTCCGTAAGTTCGTTATGTTTTTCTAGTTTTGGACTATAAGAATTCCTTCTATCTGGAAACAGCAATATAAGGGTAAAAGAAAAACTATTCCGTTTGGTTCATGCTTTAAACTGCCTTACAGGGTTTTTGTCTTCATACTCTTCCATGCTAGAATTGTAAATTGTGATTACCAGTTGAGGTTGGTTGTCTTGTTTTGCTTGGGAGTAATCCAGGTGGGTGGTTGGCCATGAGTTTTTTCTCCAAAAGCCTAGAAATGTAAAAAGTAATTTGGTTTGATGGTAATATTATATCTGATGAATACATTCCCCTACATGCCTCTAATGGCGTTGATAAAATTTTCAACAAGAGGCAAGACTTGTTTGGTTACATGTATACCTATTCTGTAAACCCTTTTATGCATATGTATAACTGGTGGTTTGTAGACTAGTCTATGTTGTTTCCTTAAAGTTCTCTTTTGATGAGTTTGTGCAAGTTTGAAAATGACCATGTTTTGAAAATATTAACTCCCCTTGAAAATAGCTTAGTTTTCCTAGGAAATCATTTTTTGCTGACTTTCTAAGCAGTCCAAATTCTAAAAAGTGAAAAATATTTTCAGAGAAAATAATTTCCATGAATTAATGGAGCCTTAATGTTGGAACATTTTGCTTCTATTTTGTTACTGTCTAACTGAAATAATTGTATTTCTATTGACAATGGTCTTCTTTTCCATGATTAGAGGAATCAAAAGTTTGTATAAATATTTATATTATGCACTACACTTGAATTTGCTTTTAATCATATTAAAAATTTGTATAAATTACTCCTATGTACATGCATGTATGTGTAGATAACAAACTATAATATTATTGCTTATCTGATGTGGATTTTGAGAAAGTTATTCATGCTGTATAGATACATGGAGTTCAGGTTAAAGGTCCTGGTTGTGTTTTGCTTTTTCCATCATTAGGTGAATCTGCGAAACTTCCTTAATAGAGTTCAACAGGTGTTTGTATCACAATCTGGGTTTTTTTGCGCGCTTGCATTTTCTTTTTCTCCAGTTTTTCACTAGAAACTATTGGCACAGAACGCACACTTGATCTAAGTTAGAGATGCTTTTGCATTATGACTGTTCAAGCTTAGTGCTTAAGTTGCTCATGTTTTGGCTTTTGACTGAATACACTTGCTTTTCAGATGCGTATAAGAGTGGGGAATTGCAGGAGTTATTGGAGAAGGCGATATGCTCATAAATCTCAGTTGTGGAAGGGGGTTCAACTCATTAACTTGCTTGATAATCTTGGTTGTGATGGAATAGGTTGTTCTAGATCAAGTTTGTTCACATTCAGTGTCTAAATACATTGTTCACCATATTTATGGACTGTTTGTTTCAGCAGTTGGGATCTGCATTTATGGCTAGGGGACCCCAGCTTACCGTGTCTTAGGGATTGTGTCATAAAGAGATCCCCCCCGCCCCAAAATGACGAAACAAATGACTCTATGTAAATGCACTTAAAATTGCATTCCGAAGTATGGGAATAGATCAAATTATGATTGAGCATATCTCTTTGAATTTATCTGTATATGAATGAGAATTGAATTGACTGTTTGTATACTCCATTATTATCATTTGCATAACAGTTGGACGGATATTTCATTTGCAAGATCATTATTGATATCAATTTGCAAATCTTTATTTCAGTCTTTCCTGCCAAGTCCTGAATATATTGAAGGTTTGAAGGAGAGGTGAGAGAAGTCTCCACATTTAAGCATTCTGTTGTGATCCAACAAAGTGGAGATCACTCTCCTGACGGCTGGACCACATAGATACTTCATCTTTTACAAGTGTTTTTGTTTGCTCGGATATTTTGTTATAATACTCATTCCACGATAGATGGGAAAATATCTGGTCTATGAGGTATTTCGTTTGTCCTGCTGATATAACTCAGTATGAGCCACCACGGAATGTTTTTTTTCGGGTATAACTGTATGGCTTATTATGCAGAGGTTGCCTAATTCTGGTCTTTAATTAGGCTTGATTTTAGCTGGATTCAATATAACCAGGACATATTGACTTAACGTAGGTATGATGGTAAATTAAAATAAACCGCTAGATTAGTAATAATTCATTTGTCACATGGAAGGTTTATAATTGTTGGGTGGTTAAACGGATGCATAAATACTCGAATGTAGTTGAGAAAATTTCCCGTCTATATAACATGATGTAAAATTTCCTTTCTAACATGATGTAGGAAAGTATATTGAGTTAGAATGATTAAATATAAAATTTGTTTATTTTAGGATGTAAATAGAAGTTAATAAATGTCGATTAATGTTATATGTTTATATTTGTTAAATTTCCAAATTAGAGGTTTAACGGATGTAATTTAAAGATTTTAAGCAATTTCAGACATTGCAATAAATTTTTATTTAAATGAAAAGAAAAAGAATTAAAGAGATAATGAAAAAAATAAAATAAAATATAAATAAATGTCAATTAATTGTATTTTTGATAATTTTTAAAGGAATCGAGAGTTAGGTTGGAGTCAAATGGCAATAATTCAAAGCATTACTTTTTACATTATTTCAGAAATTAAAGGACTCAGCGATATAGATATGTCCTGAAATTAAAGATCTCAAGCAACATGGATGCCATATAAAATCATTTTCTTTTCGCCAAGTCCACCGTTAACTACTAAAAACCTTTATATATCACTCTATAATTTCAATTTGAGTTCAAGAAAAATAAATACTCAAATGTTAATGAAGATAACCTTTCAAATTCTATTTTTATTTTCATTATAGAATAACTTGCGAACGCAGAAACAGAATCAATTTTCATTTAGATTTCACCTTTCAACTCTCTTCAATTTATTTCTATGAATGGTATTTTGTTCATGTACAAAAACTCCAGCAAAATTTAAGTTTAATTTACATTCGTTTATATTACACTTCATGTCTTTTTTTTTTCACTTCCATTTGCTGCTCCTAAAAAGATTGTGTACATTCTTTTTTCCCTCTAATTCCATACTTGTCTTTTATGGTTACTTAATTTGAGCTAATCATCATTGACATAACGTATAACGTTTACAAAATAATTAATTATTTAAAAAAAAATAACAATAAAATTTAAAAGATTAAAATCAAAATTATTATTTAATGGATGCTTAAATGATCTTATAAAGATTTATATAGAAACATGAAGGCCTAATACAAATAGGAAAACAAAATTCTAGTCTAAATAAAAAAAATAAAAGTAATTTTTTTAAAAGAAATAAAAGTGGTAAATTGAAATCTAAAAATGAATGAATTTTGGTTTGAAGAATTGAACATATTAAATTGACATGTTGTAATGCACATAAATCAATATTTCTTTTTAATATATTATGAATCTCATAACTTATCTCAATGCTTAATTTCTAATTTTTACAGTAAATATACTTACAATTCATTTTTCATTTGATGCTGCAAATGATTCAGAAACTGTAGATTTATCTCATCCACATGAATAATTATTGTTATTTTTTTTATAAGTAACTACATTGTACGGAAACGAAAAACAATGAAACGGTATTTGTCAAAAATATAAAGAATGAAAATGTGAGAAAAACGTGAAAATATTAAAAAAAATGTAAAGGTAAATATATAAATATTAAAAATAGAAGAAAATTTATAAATACTAATATTGTATATAAATATTTAATAATATTATTTATTTCAAACATAATTTTCTACCAATAAATATTAAAAATAAAAAATTAAGAAAAATAACAAATCAAGTTTTCTAGAACAAAGAAAAATAAATGTCTACAATTTCTTAATAATAATTAAGCTTAAATAATTTAAGAATTTGACATCTTTAAATTTTATTTTGATATTATTTTCTTATTTAAGAATTGAATGAATTTTTTAATGTTTGTTTTAATATTATTTTCTTATTTATAAATTTAATAAGTCTTTTTATTCTTAATTAGTTAAAAATATTTTTCTTTTTTTTTTTAGGAAAATATTTTTGTGTTCAATTTTGCTATATTGCGAAAATGTATCTAAAACACTTTCAAGAAATTTCTATAAAATTTTAAACTCGAAACGTTTTCGAAACAAAAAAAAAATATATAAGCATGAAGTTTTCGTGTAACCTATATAAGAAAAAAGAGTTTAACTTCAATGGGATGAGACCGTGGCCCACTTGACAATAGGACATAAGTGAATTTAACATAGTGATCATATACACTTAATATACATAAAATTTTTTTAAAGAGGAAATCTATATGAGAACTTTTTCATTGAAGTGGTAAATGCGATAAGGAAAAATATTTTAAAAAAAACTAAGCAAATGAAATCATATTTTCTTAATCAACAATTACAAAAAATTGCAACCAAATGAAAAAAGGAAAAAGAAATCGTAATAAGGTAACAAGAGATATTGTACTTCATATGTAAATTAACATACATTTAAGAGCTTAACAGCTTAATTTGCATTTGATCACAACAATATTATGTTTACTCCAGGTCTATATGTACCAACTTCTTGTACTCAAACCTTTCCCTTCCAAGCTTAAAATTAGTTAAGATAGATGAAGGATGCTTAATTTTGTAAACCAGCAGCCAATTTTTCTCTCAAGTTTTTTCTCAAGATTTTGCCAGATGGTGCCTTTGGAATTGCTTCTACAAATAACACACGATTTATTCTTTTGTAGAATACCACCTACGTTATCACATAGAAATTGAATCAGTAATCATCAATACACAAAAAAGAAATGATTTTATAAAATTTATCGCTAAAATATTAACTCGAACAATAAATTATAAGTGTTAGTTTATATTACAAATAAAATTAAAATTACCTGTTTAGAGATATATTCCTTAATTTCGTTTTCAGTAATTTTAGAGTCGTCTAATTTGACTACAAATGCAACCGGAACCTCTCCAGCACCTTCATCTTTCATCCTGAATATTGAAATAATTGACCATGTCAATTTCGGTATCTTGCCACGTATGTGCATATCTAGGAAGTATTAGGACTTACCCAACCACAGCAGCATCAGATATATCAGGATGGGCAAGTAGCAAGGCCTCAAGTTCGGCCGGGGCAACCTGAAACCCTTTGTACTTGATAATTTCCTTCAACCTATCCACAATGAATAGCTCGTCATCATCATCAATGTAGCCAATATCTCCTGTATGTAACCATCCTTGTTTGTCTATGGTTCTTGCTGTGGCCTCAGGATCATTTAGATATCCTACAATATACACAAGAACAGTTCCATCTCAGTTATTTAATAAACATATGATCTCCAATTCATATGTAGGTTCAAATCTATCCCCACTTTTTCTTTTCTGGCTCGTCATTTTCTATTAAAGAAACAATAAATAAATTAAAACATGATACTGGTGCTGATATTGCCTAAGCTTCCTCTCAATAAAGGAAACTTACTATATAAATTAAGACCAATAAACAAGCACAAAAGTTGTTAGAATTAATAGTCAAATTGCATTGCTGGTTTAGTAGTTGAATTGGTTATAAAAAAATCTGATACGTACCCTTCATGATTTGATCTCCTCTAATGCAAATTTCTCCAGGCCGGTTCCTTGGTAGAGACTCTCCAGTTTCAGGGTCAACAATCTTCATCTCTGCATTCCTCACCACGGTGCCACATGCCCCTGCTTTTATATCAAATGGCTCTTTGGCAAATGCCAAGCACATGGCTAGCACTGGTCCTGCCTCTGTCATTCCGTATCCCTGTAAGTTAAACTACCAGTATTAGTTTCTCATCAATTACATCATTATTTATTTAATTCTATCCGCTATACATATATAGTCATAAATGCACATGCGCCAATTGGTTTCGTTAAGTTTATAGAGTAAGAAATTCTTAATTTTGTTCGATATATTTTATTTTTAGACAGATTTAAATAAATTTATTTATATTGAAGTTGATGAAATCATAAAATATTATATTTTCACAACTTCCTAATAAATTTGAACACATTATCGTAAGAAATAAGTATATTCTTTCATCACTTTAACCAATATATAATGTTTTTTTTTTAATTCATGTGTTTGTATATTATTTGTTTCCTTATTTATATTGCTATTAGTCATGTTATTATCATAAATTGATATCACAAATTAATTTTCCTAAATTATATTAATTTCACTTAATTCTGTTAAATCCAAATTATTTGCATTAAAATACTTGCATATCAATCCAAATATTCAATGTCCCAAATTGCAACTAGTACATCTTCTCCCAGCCGCAGTCATACAATAATTTCTTTTGCTCCAAAACTTTGTGACGAAGAAAAAATAAAGCATGATAAGTGGTGGGGAAAGTCCAAAAACAAAGGTTGGCCACCAAACCAAGCTGCTACTTTTTTAAATTAACTAATTAATATAAAAGCTTAACCATGATGATCTTCTGAAAATAACTTTAAGTGTTTCACTATTTTGGTTTACCCAATTACCTAACTAATATAATAATAATTTTTTTATTAATTAAAATTAAATAGCATCTAATGAGAGTCATATTTAATTTAATATAAACATTCAAGATATTTTTGAGCCAGACCAAATACAAACCAAACATAATTTTAGACATTATAAAATAAAATCGAACAGTGGCACTGAATAAATTTTTGAAGATTGGCATCTAATTTGCAATATAAAAAAGTAAAAAAAAAAAATGCAACCAAATTATTAAAGATGTAGTTGATGATGTCATTGTTTTTATTTTTTATTTCAGAAGAAATAAATATTAAAAATACTTTTTAAAATGTTATTTTTCTAATTTTTGTATTTATTAAAAATATTTATAAATAAAAAATAAAAGAATTATTCAATATTTATGTAGCACTTGAAAATATTTCTCCCTTTCGTAAAGATAAATATCGTCCTCCATATTTTCAACTGAATCTCGTATACTTGTGAGGAAAAAAAATATTTTTAAGTATTTCGAATGAATGAAATAATTTTCCCAAAAAAGAAAGTGATATTCAACACCCCAACATTTTCTTTCTTTAAAAATTTCCCAATAGAGTATACACCTAAACAAACCAAAAATGAAGAAGAGGGGACACTGGCGCGTACCTGACCAAGCACAGCTTGAGGTAACTTGGCTCTTAGAGTATCTTCAAGCTCCTTCCCCAGCGGCGCCGCCCCAGACTTAAGCTTCCGGATCGATGACAAATCATACTTTTCCGTATCCGGTGACTTGGCAATAGCCAAAACTATAGGTGGCACAATAGGAGCAACAGTAACCTTATATCTCTGTATAAGCTGCAACAGGACACCAATATCAAACTTGGGCATAATCAAAATGGCAGCCCCAACTCTCAACCCGCATAGCATGATAGAGTTCAAGGCATAAATATGGAACAAGGGCAATACACATAATATCACATCCTGGCTGTGAAAATACAAGTTCGGATTATCTCCATCAACTTGTTGTGCCACACTGGTGACCAGACCTTTGTGTGTCAGCATCACCCCTTTGGGTAGCCCTGTGGTCCCCGACGAATAAGGCAGCGCCACAACATCGTCAGGGCTGATTTCGACGTCTGGCATGTCTGCCTCGTCTGCCTGCGTCAGCTCAGAGAAATGCAAGCACCCATCAAGAGCAGAATCAACACAAAGGACCTTAATATCGATATCGATACGCAAATCTTTAACTTTATTTGCATAGGCAGCCTGTGTGATTATGAGCTTAGTGTTGGAAGCTTTAGCTTGTTTTGCTATCTCAGCAGGGGTAAAGAAAGGATTGGCTGCAGTGGCAATGGCGCCTCGAAACGAAGCTCCAAGAAAGGAAAGAACGAATTCTGGTGAATTGGGTAGTAAAAGCATTATAACATCGCCTTGTTTGATGCCAAGTTTGTTTAGGCCAGAAGCTACTCTTCGCGCAGTGAGCTCAACATCTGCGTAGGAGTAGCTATCGCCTGTGACTCCGTTTATTAAACAGGGCCTTGATGAATAACTAGAAATGTTTTGGAATATGTATGAATGTAGAGGAAGGTGCTTGGGGACGTAGATGTCAGGTAGCTTAGAGCGAAATATGAACTCTTCATTTTGGTTCTTAGTCTCCATTATGGTAACTAAGTTGTAGGAAGAAGGCAGAGAGAAATGGCAATGGTAATGAGGGAATCTGTTTTTAAAGTTATGGAGTTCCCTCTGGGAAGCAAGGGGGATAATTGGCGATGGTGATATAGGAGATGGGATTACTTTGGTTTGGTGGATCAAGATGGTTGGTGAAAGGAGAAGATGGGAAATTGTCAACTGTTAGAGGGTAAAATGGGGAAAACAGAGAAGGATTAAAAAAATTATGAAAGGGGGGTTTGGTAATTAAGGGGGAGGCGATGATAGATGTATTGCTTGGGGAATTGGGTTGGTGAGATAGGAAAAAGATTAGTGTTGGTGGTAGGAGTTGAGGTGTGGGGTCCACGGTTTGGTTGTGTGGAGAGTTAGGGAGTTGACAAGAGAGACATTGATGGCTTTAATTTATTAATATTTCCTAGGACACGTATATATATATAGAGATATTTTTTAATTTTCTTGAACTAGTCCTTTTATTTACCTACCACCAATCCATTTTTTGTTGGGCAAAATTTGTCAGCCATTTGGATTTTGGACTGCTGCCCTTCACCTACTACACAAATGCTCAAATGGATCTTTTCTAAACTCAGTTGAGGCCCCAGTGATTTTCACTTCTTACTTTGTCTGTCAATTTCCTTTTTTTTTTTTCAGTAATGCAGAGCCCAATCCAAGAAATGAGAGATGTATTGGACTGAGAATTTGCTGGCTTTGATCGTTGAGAAAAATTATAGTTTAATTTATGCAGGAAATTGTCGTCACTGCTGTAGAAGGTGTATGGACTGCATGAATGTGTTTCTTGTAGAAAAATAGTTGAATTTTTCATCAGTTCTTAAGGGTGATTGATCTAAATTGGTGGCTACAGACTTCCAAACAACATATGTATGATTATAATAAATAAAGACAAAATCAACTGACCTCGCCCAAGCGTGTATAATTTATAGTTTGCTTCTTATTTGAAATGTGCCACAACACTTTGAGTTAATAATTTAAATTTTTTGAAAAATGGGTTCAATTAAATGTGTGGAGCAACACAAATAATCAATTTATTATTATATTTTCAGTGTGATAACTCTTTCAGAATTATAAGTTTTAATTTCTGTTCTAAAGTGCATATATATATATATATATATATATATATGTATGTATGTATACACTCATTATTATATGTATTTTTTTAATAAAATAATATTATTCATTCAATCTAATAGTTACACGACATTTAAGATCTTAATATTAAAAAATTATAATTAAATATAAAATAATGATTTGAATAATTCAACTCACTAATTAAATTTATTTCACATTGCTTCAAAATTATTTTGATGTTATATCATTATTTTAAATGAAGTTCTCAATAAAATTAGCATAGAATTTTAAAAAATTATGATTATCACATAAAGTAAATCAATAATATTTCAAAATCAATGAATATCTACTATTTCAAAATCAATAAAAATCATTTTCATTTATAAATATAAAGCAATACCAAGAGAAGATAGTCATAAAAATTTTAAAAAAAACACTCATAATAAGGAATAAAACATTTATAAAGATATATAATTTCACATAATAAAAAAGGATAAGAAGACATCCAAAATGAAAAATAATATCACAAAAAATATATAATTTCACACAATGAAAAAATAAAAATAAAAAGATAAATGTATTAATAAAATAACAAATTTAAATTTACTTATAAAAAATAATAAATAAAATAAATAAGAGAAAAAAGAAAAGAGTATTGCTGGCTAACCAACAACTACCTCAAAATATTATTGTATGTATTTAGAACATGAAAATGTAGCATATCTTGTATTTATAAATTTGTGAAATTTACTTTAAAATAAAAAAAAAAATTACATTTTGATGAGAGAAAATATATTATTTTCAAATGTTACAAATTCATCAAATAATTTACCGTGAGATAGATATCCATTTAATATGCTAAATGTCTCTCTATCGTATTTAATACTTCACAATTCTATATTCCCCGTTACACAAAAACTAATCCACTAAAAAAGAAAATTATAGAACAGTTCGAGATAGACATATGAGATTTCTGTACAATATCCTGTCTCATCGTCCCACTTAGCTCATTTTCTCTCAATTGCTTCATAACTGCTGGAATTCAATCAAACATAGAGCACTAACTTTATTAGCATTGGAGTCATCGTGCTGTAGCATCACTTTGTAACTGATTAACTTCATAGCCCTCAATCTCAAGTTCTCTAATATTGAAATTAACTTCGCTAATTGTCCTATCAACTCATAACCTAATATCACAAATATTCCTAAATAGAAACTTGTGATGAAAAATCTTTCAAGTATATAAATTAGAATCAGAATAATTTACTGAATTATTTGTTGTTATCATCAATTAGAGTTTTAGGTGATGATAGCGACAGTGGAAAACAGTGTTTTCGTGAAAGGAGTGCTTAATTTTTTATGTTATAAAGAACTCTCTTTTTTATCAAGTGATTTTATTTAAGGAAATTTACTTTTTTTTTTTCTCTGCCATGAACTTTTGTCAAATTTATCTGTTTTTCACATTCCTTTATTTTATTATTATTATTTTGGGTATGTGGATATAGTCGATGATGATGAAGGGAAGAGGCAATGAGTTTAGATAAGATGTGGATGTAGTAATAGTAGCGACATTGGCAAAAATGTTGCAGAAAATAAGTAAAGAAAAAAAATTGAAGGATGAAGATAGATGATTAGTGCTGGTGACGTAAATAGATGGTTAAGAAAATGAGAGAGATTGTGATCTAGATAAGATTGAAGAAAAAGGAAGTAGAGATAATTGTAAGACTTATAAGGGTTTTTTTTTTTTTAAATTAGAAAAAATGTTAATACAGATGCATGTGCGTTTTTTGAAGACTTGAAAAATGAAAATAAATTTTCAATTATGATCTTTATACTTACAAAATTTTTGCATTACCAATTTTTATTCAAGAACATTTGTGATATTGAGCTGTAAATTAAAAGACAATAAGTAAAGTTAACCATTACTACTTTAACTCAATAATTAATTTATTTGATCTAATTATTAAAAATGAAGATTTTATATTAATGAAATTTAAATTTCAACATATGCTTCTTAATAGTCTTACTAATATACCACTATTTTAATGTAAGAATTTATTTGAGCATTCATATACTACATTCATGCGAAATTTTTTTTTGTTAACTTAAGAGTTTTTTTGATAATCATATTAAACACTTAAAATTAAAATATTAAGTATATATTTTTTAAAGATTATTGGATAACAGTTTTTTCAAAGTTCTTGACATTTTAATTGTGTTTGAAAATATTTTTTTATTAAGCACTTAATTTAAAAAATATTTAATTTAATAAGTAGACAATTTTCTCTTAATAGATTAAGTAATAGGAAAAGTTCATTATTTTGATATATTTCATAAATATACATCTCAATATAATTATTATAATTTTTTATCATAATTTTTTATTAATAAAGATATAATTAAATTTTAAATATTTCAAATTAAATTATATGATAATTTATTGTATAATATATATTTATCTTATCTTAAATTTATTTATTAAATTTGATTTTTTTCAAAAAAATTTAGTATCCATTTAATTATAATTAACCTCTTAAAATTTTCAATATTAAAATTATTAGGCTCTTAATTTTTTAATACTAAAATTTAATTTTTTAATTTTTAATTTTATCAAAGGCCAACCTAAATTAAAAATTGTAAATTTACTTAAGTTTGCTAGAAGTAAATTATCCATATTGTGATTAGAGAGTAAAAATGAAAAAAAAACAAAAATCTTTGCCATTTGACTGGAAAAATATTCTCCAACCCCGGGGGAGAAGAGTAATTCTTGCAACACCGCGGGTAGTTGATAGGCGTTCCAGTCTTTTGTTTGACCACAGACCAGGGCTGTCTACTTTGACCACGTTTTGGTCTTTAATGAACCGAAATAATTGGGAATCTTTTTACTGTAGATAAACATTTTTTTAAAAAAATTTCGTTAATTTGACTTTTCAATCAATATTTGAGATTCAAAATTCATCATAGAACCACTGTCTTCAACATTAATTTTTAATAAAATTTCAAACTTAGTTTTGAATTTAATATGATAGATTATGCTTCCCATCACATGAAAAAATGTAAATTTAAATAAAAATTTCTGGTCGATGTAATATATCAAAAGAATTTTTTTTTTTTTTTGGGAAGAGAAAAAAGAGCTTTATCTTTGAAAATGAAGAAGAAAATAAAAAGGATTAAACTATTTGTATATTCAGAGGTGAACCATAAAATATTAAATGCTATGATATATTGTTTCGAGCTATGATGCCGTGTGGTTAATTGCTCTATAGAGCCACAACAAATTAATAATTAATATTAATAGAAAAAAATAAAATTTTAATATAGATTTCTATTAAGAAAAATCACCATACTTGATAAAATTTAAACCGACACAAAATATTAGCCCCAACCACTCGGCATGGGTTGTTTTGCAAATGCTATGATAGCTTATGGATCTAAAGTGCTAATCTTGCGATGATATCTTATGGATCTAAAGTTCTAATCTTGCTATGCCCATCCAGATAAAAGCTTTCGCCACGAAATTACTGAAAATGGGGAGGACCTACATCTTGCTGTCATCATGCAAAATCCTAACATGGATTTTTTTTTTTTTTCTTTTTGGGATACTAAAAATGGGGTTATAGTAAAACTAGTAAAGTGCACGCATGAAATATTAATATATTATTATTTTTAGTTTGTTAACGTATATGGATATACAGTATTACAAATAAGTTAAATTATATATATGTGTGTATAGATTTTTGTATGAAGAAAAAAGAAAGAAATATTTGATTTGTTGAAAAAAATTAAAAGGTAAATTAAATGAAGGCATGAAATATAATCAAAAGCCACTACACGAGAATCAATCTTATTATACACAGTATTATTAGTAGGCCTAATATTATAAAAATTTAAAAATTTGAACAAATTTATGATTACAACAAAAATATTCAAATTTTTACTATAACAAATAACATTTCTGTGGAGAAAATTTTTGTTACTAAATGTACAAAATTTAATACTAAAAACCTTTATTATTATTGTGAACCTATACTATTTTTTAAGGTACTAATAATTATTAATACACACACACACACTATATTAATATAATCATACTCACTGGGATGCCCATTAAGAGAGTATATGCACATCAAAAGTTGAGAGTAAACACCATAAATAAATAAACAAACAACATCAATTGTCTATTGTTTTAATAATAAATGAAGAAGATACTTTCTTTAATACAAACAAAAATTGTCAAGCTTTTCTTCCTAGAATTCTGATCCAAAAAA
>CATIWR010292471.1:0-15342 GCA_949677035.1 Omphalea diandra
TATATATATATATATATATATATATATATATATATATATATATATATATATATATATCTTGATTCTGCTTGTAGGACTGGACAAATCGGGCTGGATAATACCCAGATAAGTTGAACCAATAGAATTATCAAGCTACCAATGTAGACTCCTCTCAGCAAGCTCCCTATGAGCTTAAGATTGGACTCCTACACTTAAGGGTGAATCTCGCTCCGTTGCTCCCAGTATTACTAACTCCAATAGACCAATTAACCGAATAAGACCAAGAGTCTCACTCGCCATGGAAGCATTGGAGGGGGCGGACGCTCAACTGATGAAGCCCATGAGAAGCCTTTCACTTGTAAATGTATCAATGAGGCAAGCTATGAAAACGTACCATGAAAGTTGCTTGACATGACTATGACGTGGCAAAAATAATCAATATGACATTTAGAGAATTAAATGCTACATTCTCATTGATGACATCTTCATATTACAAGGCATTAATTTTCTTTTAATGATGAAGAAATATTTCTAGAATTAGTGGTCTCAAGATCCACATTGACATTTTTGTCCTGTGTAATAGATGTAGCAATCATATTTTTACCTATATATATATATATATATATATTGAGCATATATATAGATTTACTTTTCGTATTTTTTAGGTCTTCTTAATTAAATTGACTATATATGTTTGTTGTTTTATATTAGAAATATAGATAGAGTTTGTTTTATTTAAGGTTCTAACTGTGAACCATTTAATTTGCATGTACTTTTCTATTATTTTATTTCAAATCTTCATTATGTGTTCTTGTTTTTTTTTTTTTTTCTCCAATGGTGCTTATGGTTTCGGCCTAAGTTAGTTCATTTTATTATTCTTGATCTTGTAGTACTATCAATCTATTTTCATTTACTACAAGTCTCTACATATTGTTTGTGCTTTAAGCTCTTCAATTTATTTTCCTTAATTTAGTTAATTTAACTTGGCTCAATTTAGTTGATGTTTGATAAAATTAAAAGTTAAATATTGAAAATTATAAGATAAAGAATTTTAATATTAAAAAGTAAATATCAAATGATTTTAGTATTGAAAATTTTAAAAATTGAATAATTACTGAATTTATCAAATGTAAATTAATTTTTTTAAAATATGTGAATAAATTAAAGTTGTAAGCAATATGAATGACAGTGATAATAATGATTATAACGGTGGTGATTTTCACGTTTATAAAGATGGCGGTGATAGAAGTAATAACTTCTAACTAATTTGAAGTTGAAGCAAATCCAAAGTAAGTTGACTCGACTCATGAATCAATCTGACCTCAACCTAATCTATTTGATTTAAATTATGAAAAATATTTTAAATTTTATTAAAAATATAATATTATTTTTATTTTAAAATCTAAATTACAAGTAATTAAGCTTGATTTAAAATTTAATTTTTTTTATATTGATGCAATAACTCAATCTGTGATTCAATATGATTCACTCAAAAAGACGTAATTTACAATTGATCTAATTCAAACTTGTCTAATCTAATGTATTTGCTACTTCTAAATGGCAATGATAATAATTATATTGTGATGGCAGTTGTGAAGAATGTAGCGATGAATGGTGATAATGTGAGTGAGAGATATTTTAAGAAAAGAAATAAAAATAATGAAAATTTTCTATTATTTAATCAATTAAGTAAAAAGTTTTTACTTATTGGATCAATTGATTTTTTAGAATTAAATACTTAACAAAAAATATCATCAAATAGAGTATTATTACACAAACTTAGAACTTAACCACTTAATATAAGTTATCAACACATCCTTGGTCTTCACCAACATAGTAGGTAGCAGTTGTGTTTATGCTCTCCAAGGCTAAGGCGTGGAAGAAATTTAGTGAAAATCCTTAGGTCTCTCTCTCATAAAAATTATAGATAGTACATTTTATAGACCTCACTTTAATTTCATATAAGTTTTTCGCCAATTCACTACACTACACAACCATTTCAACATTTTATTATAAAATTCAATCAATTTAATTTTTATTAAATTAATTGCCAATAAATATTGAAATGACAATTTTTTATTTAATTTAAAATTTCAAATTAAATTTGAAAACAACACAAATTCAAAACAATTCAATTCTAAGTTAACTTGAATTATTTCAATTTAAATTATTAAAAATATTTAAAATTAAAATAGTATTTTTTATTTAAAATTAAAAATTATGAGCAACTTAGTCTAACTCAAATTCTAAAAAAATATTAAAAAACAATTTGAATTTCTTTTTGTATCTTGATTTGAAATTCTGACTCTATTTGCCCATAATAAAAAACGATCAAATTTGAACATACTCTCGAAAACAATATAATCTGAAAATAATCTAACATTAAACCCTGAAATTTAAGTTTGGCATGTAAAGAACCCATTTATTTTGACCAAACATTCTGTAATTAGAATTGTTTTTATAATATGGTAAAATAATTATCTGACGCAAATGTGGTCCTCCTTAAAGTTTTGGTTTTGTTTATTTCACAGAAAATAATTTATTCATGAAAAAAATCTTTCAAAATTTTTTTTGAGAAAAATAGTTTTTAAAAATATAAGTTTTGGTATTTGAAATATAATACAAAAATATTAATTTTTTTTATTTATAAACTTATAATAAAATTTAGACCACAAACACTTTATATTAATATTATTCATTGTTTAATATAAAAAACATTAAAAAATAATTTTTTTTATAGGTTTCACCTATTATCAACTACCACCATCAATTGATGGCAATATGTAATGGACGTCAATAGTCAAAGATGAATAACCATAATAAATATATGTATTTATATAATTTTATTTTTTATTTAAATAATTTTATCAAAATTCAGAAAATAATTTGCTCTTTTGAAAATAAAAAGTCATTTCCTTAAAACTAGCTTAATTTTTCATTAACTAAAAAATATTTTCTTTTAATTAATTTTTCTAAACACGCTATACATCAAAAAAAAAAAAAAATCAAAAAAATGAGAAAAATACTTTTCATAAAATAAACGGAGCCAACCTTAATATTTCGTTTGGCTGCTTGTTTGTTATTACGTTTTCTGTATGCTGACCATTTACCAGAAGAGTTGAGTATTCATAACAAAAATAACTTCTTACAATATAATCTAAAAATTAATCCTAATACCATGTTTCGCATTGACTTTTTTTTTTTTTTTTTGTAATAGAATATTCTATATGATCAAAATAAAAAATTAGAAATTTTATAAAATTAATGAGTTATTATTTTTATTTTTTGTCTTTTGAATTTTTTAAATTAATTACATATATATTTATTGAAATTAAATTTTAAAGATAAAGTTAAAAATACATTTTTGTAGTATGTATAATTTGAATATTATTATTTAGTATATGCAAAGGTGGTAATTTTTTACTTAACTTGAACCTGATTAAAATTAACTTGCACTGAGAAAAAATTTAAAGAGATATAATCTAATCCACTTTGTGGATCAATCCGCTTGACTTGATTTAACTTAACTAAAATAATTTAAAAATTAAAAAAATAATTTTTATTTTTAAAATTCAAAATTAAGAGTAATATGTCTTGACTTAAAAATGACTCAAATTCTTTTTTATGTATTCTTCTGAAGAATTGACGTTGTTCGTAACTTATATATATATATATATATATATATATATCGATTCAAAAAAATTGGATATCCACATAATCAAATAATTGATTTTAACAGATTAATATGTTTATTTTGGAATATAAATTAATTTTTATATAATATATATCACTGTCTAATAAATTAATGAAATTACATTTTATAACAAATACACATATTTAAATAATAAATAACAAACGATGATAAAATATTATCTTTAAAAACTTTAATAGCATAATTTTTAATATTGCAATGATAATGAAAATAAATCTCTATTCAAATAATAAATTCAATAATAAAAGCATTTTGAACATATAATTTCAATTTTTTTGATTAATCTAACATCTAATAAGTTGTTGAAGATGGATGCATCACTAAGTTAATTGAACCATCTTTATGGCATAAAGAGAAAATAATTATCCATGAATATACTCTATAATAAATTGATAAGATAAATTAGAATTATAAATAATATATGAATGAAAATAAACGATATAATATTACAATATTCCATCTCTTAATCATTAATACTATATACATAATTAAAATCAAATTGTTGATTCATAAACTTGTCTAACTCTCTCAATTATATGAAATTATAAATATTAATTTCATGTAACTAAAATTTATTTTAAAAATTTCAAAAATATGCATAGACTTTATTTCAAAAAATTATACCTCATATATGAAATAATTTTTCTATATAAATTTTTTTCACATATAAATTAAAGTCAATTATATAATAATTGATATTAAATTATTAATTAACGCTAAAGATAAAATATGTCATAATTAATCTAATAATAAATACAAAAAATATTATAATAATAATATTTTTCTCACTATATTATAAATCATTTAAGAAGTTATGATAAAATTATTTTATCGCAATAAATAACTTTTATTCTTACAAAATAATTTGTCACAATAAATAAGAAATTATAATTTACGAACATGAATTTTCTGCTGAAATTAGATGATCTGGCAACTGAAAATCCACATCATCAACCTTCGAGCCCCATTAATCAACAAAATCACTTTCACACTCCCAATCGTATTAACTTAACGGTCAATTTGGCTTCGAACTTTTTCGAGAAATGTAAATCAATGCAAATTAATTTTACAATGAAAAAGAAAATCATAATAATCCTCATTCTCTCTTATCCTCTTGCACCTATAAACATTGCAATCCGATAACTTTTTATATGAACTATTAGAAGAAATATGAAATTATTGTTAAGCATAATTATAATTTATTCCAATAATAATAATAATAACTGCAGGTCAAGGACATGTTCCATGCTGATTTTGGTAGCCTAGATCGAGCTAGTGCTCTTGCAACATCGCAACACACAATACCACGTATTCTATCAATACCAACGTCTTCACGTAAAAAGGAGAGACCTTGCAGGAGTATTTATGGTGCACAGAGCGCACTCAATTGGAACCCCTTGTGTTGATCAAGATCTGATAATGGATGATGAAAACAATGCAACATTATTGATCCACAAAGGGGTTTAGGAGAAAGAGTTTAAGAAGAGCGAGAAAGTGTCAGTCGACGTAATGTGAAGTTTTAGATGATTTTGATGATGATTAGGGATAGATTGAAGATAGATTTTACAAAGTATCATAAGATGAAGGAGAGCTTGGTTAAGATATCAAAGAAAAAAACAACGAGTGCTAAGAGGTTATATCATATGCAAGCTCATGGGACTTCGTTATTTCTTGCTATTAATGTTAATAAATCTGTTATCAAGAGTAAGGTGAAATTTTGTTTTCTAGATTTTTTTAAAGTTGGTTGTTAATGGTTTAGATCGTTTTCTTTTAGTGTTTGCATAGGCAAAGTCCTTTGATTTCATCTTGATTTTTGTTGGAGTGACTCAGGTAAAATAGATTCAATCAGTTCTAAATTCAAGTTTGGGTATTAAATTAGGTCAAAAAATTTATTTGGATTGATTTGTACTTTTGAAAAAGTTTAAGGGCCCTTTATCCATTTAAGTTAATGTAATTAGGAGCGAGAAAGTGATGTTTTGCTGGTAATGGAGCTCAAAAGTGGATGGTGTGGATTATTAATTGTCACATGATCTAATTTTGCCAGAAAATTATGCATTAGACCATAATAGAATACTTATCAAAGCTTAATGACTAAATTATATAAAATTAAAAAGTTGTTATCATAATAGAATTATAACCAAAGTTCAATACTCACTAATGTAATTTATCTTAATAACTTATTTAAATATTTCTAATTTGCACCTTTAGTCAATCTTTTATAAACCTATCTTCGTTGCCAATTTGCAAGCACTATTTTTTTAATCGACAAAATTCATTCTAAGGCCCTTGAATTTTTTACTTTATTCTATTAAACTTTTATCATTTTAATTTATTTTATTGAGCTTATATACTATTAAAACCAATCATTTTAAACCTCTTTTTTAACATTCTGTCAGCGCATCTCTTTCAATCACCTTATGAGCAAGTGAATGACTTGAAAACATGTTGACTTTTGAGGCAAAATTCATTCTCAGACTATTGAACTTTTAACTTTTATTCTATTGAGCCCTTATAATTTTAATTTAAGGGTCTAGGATGAAAGTGAAGAGATCCACAAGTGCAAGACTCTAACGGCATTAGGCGATTACAAGACACGTGGTGATGGAATGGTGTAAAAAAAAAAAAAAGGGCTTAAAATGATTGATTTTAATAGTATAAGAGCTTATAGAATAAATTAAAACTATAAGGGGTCAATAGAATATAATTGAGAAGTTTGAGACCTCCTAATGGGTTTGCCTTTTTCAATCCGCCCTAGTTCTTGAGCTGGTAAAAGCAAAGGATTATGGATCAGAAGTTTTATAGGAGTCGAACTAAAGTTGAATCAAAATATTATTTAATTAATATTTTAATATTATATTATATAAAATATAAAAATCTACCTGATTTTACTATATAAATATCTCAATGTATAATTTACAATTCATTAAATAATAAATGTTAAATGGTATGGAAATAAATAATTGATAATTTTTTGAAATTTGATATGGATAAGACTGTTCGCACTCTCTTCAAACATAACTGCAAAAATATGGGAGTGTGGTATTTGGAATGCAGGTGGATGGGTATGGGATCTCAAGTGGAGGAGAGCTTTTTTGGTTCGGAAACTGGATATCTTGATGAGTTGCTGAGTGAAAATTTAACTAGGAGTTAATCTGAGCATCGTGCAGTTTATAATTTTATTTTATAATATTATTTACGATATTATTATTATTACTTAAAGTTATAGAAACATTAAATATTTATTGTTATTTAAATATGAATAAATAAAATAATAATTTATATATTTGGTCTCAAATAATATCTTTAAATGAATAAGTAAACAATAATCAATTACATCATAGAAGAAAATTCTAGTTATTTTTTAAATTTTACATGCTTTTTTACTGTTTTATTTTTTCCTTCATATAATTATTTAATTATTGTTTACTTATATGTTTGAGTCTTTTTAATTAAATAATATGTCACTTGTTAGGCTTAATTGTGTTAAAAATTAAATGATTACATCAAATACTATCGAAAAAAATTGAAAATTTTCATTATCAAATATATTTGACTAAAAAAAGGACTTACAACTTAATTTCAGTTGAATATTTAGCCAATATTAGATATCAAAATACTGTTTTTAATATATTTTTCTAGAGTAAAAGAAATAAAAAAAATATGCAAATATCATTTTAATGGACAAATGACTGATATTTGATTATAAACTTGCAGAGATCTAACTATAATTAACCAAAAAAATGTCGGTATGAATAAAAATAATTAAGAAGAAAAAATTAAAAAAAATCGAAAAGATTTCCGTATATGAAATTCAAACAAAAGCATATAGAAATGCCTTAGAATCAATTATATTATATCCTGATCACTATTATATTATATTAACATACATAACTTTTCTTATGTAAGTAAAATAATAATAATAATAATAATAAGTCCTATGTGTATAATGTATGATATGATATTGTAATATTATCAAGAAAACATGTGATTGAATAGGAGAAGAGCGATGCAGCAATCAAGAAACTAAATTCCAAGAAAAAAAAAAAAAAAAGGAGCTTCAGACGTATTTGAGTCCATGTGTTGTCACCTCTAATTCTAATTAGAATTTTGCCTGCACTTTTAACAAATTAATTAGAAAAAATTATATAAAGAGAGGCTATTACAATTGAAATCTACTATTTTTTTTAAGAAAAATATTGTTTGTATGATACAATAAGAATATTATTTCCACAACTCGATTTAAAAATTTCTTATTTAATATTGCAAATCTATATAAATAAAAATTTTAAGTTGACGTGGCAATATATTAAAATTGTTGAACAATTAATATCCTGACTTGATAAATAATAAATTATTATTTTGAATTTTAAAATTAAAATTAATAATGTATATTTATGTTTTTAAATTCGTTGGTTTATGCGTGTCAAAGGTTGGTTTTTTTTTTTTTTTTTATATTGTTTTGATTATTGTTTTTTTTTCCCCTAATAATTTGTTTGATATAATACTTGAATTATATGAGTTTGATTTCATGAAATTCACTGATTGTTGGTAGAGGTTTAGAGAAGTTTTAGTATTGATACAATGGAAATCAATATTTGGAGGAAGAAAAATAGAGGGAAAGAGAGTGCAAATATATTTTTTTTTTTTAAAAAAAAAATTCTTTATTTTTGAATTAAATTAATGCAAGCTACCATAAAAAGAATATTTTTATTTATTTTTCATGTGACATTCTTACTGTTGATCTACATATCACATGGATAATATGACAGTTCTGTTAAGAAAGGAGTTAGCTAAATAATTTTAAAAATTTTAAGAGCTTAAAATGAAGCTTGATTAGTTGAAGAATTTAAGAGAATAAATACATACCGTTTGAGGATACACTTTGCTTCTAAATTTGCACCAAGTTTCTAATGTTATCCCATATTTCAAACTTTTCATTAATGAAAAGAAAAGAAAATGCTAATGAGGTACAATATTTTCGTTAATGAAAAGAAAAAGCTAGTTGTGGTCGCACCAACAGCTTTATCCATATCGTGAGATCGTGACAAAATTGAATGAAATCAGCAAATTATTTCACGAAAAATAATTTATTTTAAATTTCTTTTAAAAAATATTATTTGAATAATAAATTTTTAATCTTTAAAATGCACCATAAAAAATATTATTTTTTAATTTATAAAATTATAATAAATTTAAATCATAAATATTTTATATTTATATTATTTATTATTTAATATAAAAATAGATTAAAAAAGAATTTTTTGTGATAATTTTAACCTATCATTGTCAGTCAAAGAAAACCGGTAATAGATGTTGGTAATTAAAAATAACCAGTGATAATAAATATATATATTTATATAATTTATTTTTATTTGAATCGATTTATCAAAGTCCGAAAAATTACTTCCCGTTTTAAAGATGAGAAATCATTTTTCTGAAAAATAATTTAATTTTTTTATTGATTTGAAAAATATTTTTCATTGATAAATTTTTCTAAATGAATCAAATAGAAAAAATGTGAAAAAAATTTTCTTAAAAAATATTTTCAGCAAAACAAATATAGCCTAAATGAATATAATTTTGTAGTCTACAATTAATAGACTCCTAAGTAAAAATAATTTTGAAAATATAAGAATATAAAGTGGACAACAACCAAATATAAAAAGGTGAAAAAACATATATTGACATCGGGCAATTGCAAACTAGTGCGTCAAACACACCCTTCAGAAGCCAATGAGCTCTTGGCCTAGTGGTCAAGGATGAGGCTTCAATTCCCATTGTGCGCATATCATTTGAGTTGTTAATGTAATTACTATACATTTAGCATCATCAATTTATGTAGTGTAAATTGAAATTGATTTGTACTGTATCTTGTTGTAACCTATTTCTAATATATAAACTTTTTTTAAGAAAAACCCCATAACAAAACAATTAAAAAAAATCCCAGAGGTACCTTGCAGACCTAGTAGACTCGACCATTTTACAGTTAAAAAGGCCTTTGGAAAATTGGAGACACCACTAGTTATCCCTTGATAATGCTCATTGACTATGCACTTCTATTAGCCTCCACATCAGAATTCCATATCCCTCACCTCACGTAAAACTTTCAACAGTGTATATATATATATATATATAATTGACCTACAAATATAGTAAAGACTGGACGAGCATACAAATGAAGTCCAGAAGGAGACGGAATTACAATAATGCAAATTAATAGTAAATGGTGTATAGGCCATCTGTTTCCCGTATTCATTTGTATGATCAAATTTATTTGGCACCAACTAATTTAAGAAAACATTAGCACTCCCTTCTTGTACCTACTCCTAACATCACCACTCATACCTCAAATTCTAAGTTCCAGTTCCAATCCACAGGCACCAGGCAATTGAAATGTACACACAGCAAGTCAACAGAACATGTTGAAGATTATCTATTGAATACTACTTCCGCCAAAGAGCATTCAATTATTTGTTACTTGCAAACCCTCTCCATGCGTCACCCTCTGCCTCTCGTATATCCTTAGGTAATAATACCTACCTCCACATCTTTCATACCATATCACATGCCAACTCCAAGTGTCCAGATTCCTAAGGAATTAAACTATCCATGTGAACACGAAAAGAAACAAATATTTTCCTTCATTTGAGAAACATGAAAGCTTTCAATCCTCAAATTTAGCATTTAGCCATTCTCTGCTAACATCTCAAGCAGATGCATCTCAATCTTCAGAGGCCACTCAAACTCTCACCCCCTCCCCTTCTCTTTCTTTCCTTTCCCTTTCAGACCTTGCATTCCTTTGGCTCTTCATATCTATGAGCAATGCCCATCCTTTTCGGTGAAATACTTAATTTATTTATACCATACATTATATATTAATTTATTTATACCATACATTATATATTTATACCATACAGAGCCCAGATTGCAAAAATGTTGAATGACAGTAGTATTTTAGCTACTTTGTGCTTGAAAGATCAAATATCTTAGCCTTTACAAGCAAAAAAAGAGATAATTGTTAAAATTTTAACTGCAGAAATATTTATACTATCATATAAGCTTTACTACCTGCAAAAGATTTTGTACTCCCCAATCCCCTGCTTTGCCTATCTCAAATCAACAATCAAAAACTCAGTAAGAACGACGCGAACTACAGATTTAGAGAAAATGTGAACTTCAAATTTACCTATGAACTAAATAAAAGCTACAAATTTTCTAAGATCAATTTTTGACATTTTGATCATGGCTTTAAACCCATAATGAAATTCGTGTCAAGAATTGCAAAATGAAATTTTCAGTGATACAGATGCATAATATGTCCAAATCTCTTTCCAAGTTCTGAAAGCGTTGGACTACAGACACGATTTCCACCCAGAAGCCCATTCATATATCTTAGCTTTCTTGTCATAATTTCTCAGGCTGAATTTGCTAACCGTATTCACTATCAAGCTAAAATAAAGGCTTGAAATAAAAGGAGGTTATTTGTTCTCCAGAGAACAGGAAATCACAAATAATTCAACAGTTGTTGATGGTTCCAACAGAACAGAGCAAAGACTTCCACGAAAGAAATGTAAATGGAAAGAATGAAAAATGAGAATGAACTCAGGCTATTAAATGCATTCACAGCTATTGCTTCAGATAACACTTCCGCTCAAGACTTGCAGAAATATGAATATAGAAAGCTGCTAAGTACTGAATATGACAATTGCATTCATGCCAAGAACAGGCTTATTGAATTCAATTGATTTAGTCATTCCCTCAAATTCAGCATCAATTTTGGAGGCACTGATCCCACAATCATTGATCTTCCACAAATACAAATGTTTTAAACAAGCAATAGAAACCATATAAGAACACAAAACATAAGCAATTAATGTAGGGCATAGTATATAGCACTAAACAGTGAAAATAAAAAAACACAAAGTATCAATTTATCCGACTTAGAAGACATTAGACATAGTATTAGAAACCACACGACTGTGGACGACAATAACACAACATGATAGAAAGCATCGTCAGCGTTCAATTGTAATCCAGAAAACAGAACATAAACATGAATAACAGAGTTGATAATTTCTTCACTATATCTGTAAAAAACTCATACGGCATCTTTAACCTGCTTAGGCAGGTAATCAGCATCGGGGATCTTAAAATAACCCATTATCTTCTTAGGACTGACATCATCCTCTTCATCTTCATCAAATTCGTCGTATCTGTGGGGGGAGAAGAGGGACCACACCAAGTACATGGTAGCTGCTGTGAGGGCGCCACAGCCAACACCAAAAAGCAAGGCCACAACGACACGGAGAATGTCCTTAGTGCGATCGCGGAGGGAGTTCATGTCATACGAGGAGAGACCGAAAGGCAAGACAGATGGGTGTTGCGTCTCAGAAGAAACATGGTCGTCGACGCGGTCGAGGAAGATCTCGGAGGAAGACCGCTGTTGGGTGATTTCGGTGATGACGGTGACGAATCCAGAAGAGGAAGGCTTAGGGTCAGGGTTAGGGTAAAGGGGCCTGATGGAGAAGGTGTAGGAGGAGATTAAGAGGGTTTTGCAAGGTCTAGCGGAGGCGGAGGTGGAGAGGAGAGAAATAACGACGGAAAAGGCGAGGAAAAGCTTTAGATTGGAAGACGATAATGACAACGCCATGGCTACGGTGACGGAGGAGGGACCGAGGAAACTTTTTTGTTTTTTTTTTCTGGTTGAAATGGGAAATGACAGCGTGGACTTTGTTTGTCATAGAAGCATTGATTTATAGCCACTTTAGTCATAGGAATTGTCCAAGCACAATTGCAATTATATTATCTTTTTAATTCCAAAAAAAAAAAAATCAATTTTCTTCTAAAAAAAATCAATTTGTGTCTTAAGCTTAAAAGTCAATCTAATTATTCAAAATCTTATAAATTAGTTAATAAATTGGTTAATTGCACTTATGTTAATTGTTTAATTGGTTTTTATCAATTTTTTGTTCAAATTGGTAAATTTAATTTAAGAAAAAGAAAAAATTATAGTCATTAATAAAAATATATGAGATATGATTTGATTTAGTTTATTTTTCTAAAATTAAGTTTTATTTTTAAAAAATTAAAAGACATTAAAATTTTGTCAGAATTGAACTAAATGAATTCAGTTTAATTTGATTAATTTTAATTAATTTTTCTAAGAGATTATTTTTAGATTTTATTAATATAAATTATATTATTTTAATTTTTACTAACATATTGCATATAATATTAAATTAATTATTATTAATATTTTATGATTTATCATATTTAATTAAATTATTTTAATTTTTAAATGGATATGAAATAATTTTTTAATAATTAAATACACTAAAAAGTGATTTGATTAAGAAATATAACTTTTTTCATGAATGGAAGTGAAGAATATATTTTTCAAAGAAACATAAAAATAACCTTCTTACACTTCGACTTCCATAAACAGAAAGAGCCTTTGCCGCGCTTTTATGAATTCTATTCTTTTTTTTCTTTATGAATGCTAAAAAATGGAGGAGTCTCCATATTGGCGGATGCCCATTTTCTTCCGTATTTTGATGGTTGCATTTTCATGAATATCTTTTCCTCTCTTTTTGTTTGGCCGATCTCATATTACTTGTACTTTCCTTATTTTGATTGCTGCAAATCCATGAATTTCTTTTCTTTTCTCTTTTTTTTTTTTTCTTGATCAATGCCATGAATGAGGGAATCCCCATATTTGGCAGATGCCCATTTCGTTTCTCTTCTGGTTTTGGTTATAGGGTTTTCATGAATTTTTTTTCTTTCTTTTTTTTCTTTTTTCTTTCTTGATTGATACCATGAATGAAGAAATTCTCATACTTCTTCGTTTGTATTTGAGATTCCAGAAGAAGGGGAAATGGGGAGATAACTATGACAGTTTATCGGGTGCTAGTGAACTAATCAAGGATGATAAGAAAATGGATGTTGTGGACTACTCCATCCATAGGTTTCATTTGATTCTCTGCACATTTCTCCATTCTTATGGTTTCAAGGATTACTTGGTGTCATGGGTTCAATGAAAAATCAAAATTTAATGTCAATTTCTTCAGATGTCTGTGGTGGCTTCTGTTGCTTATTATGAGTGTTTAGGTTAAGTTTATCTTTTCTTGAAACAAGATTTTTACCTTTAGTTTGATTCTAAGCTTGAAAATCTCTGAATAATACAATTTAAGTAAATTCTTTTAACCAAGACAGGAAAAAAATACACTTTTTTGATAATTGGATAGAGTAATTGAAAATTGCATAGTATTATTTTGTTGAAAAGTTTGATGTTTATGGTCAGTGTTTTGTTTCATTATGGTATGGATCGATGGGTTTGATTCATATAATTGGATACTCATTTTCTTAGATTATTATTTATGGGTGATTTTTGTGTTTGGAATTTGAAGAGAAAAATGGAGTGATAGTGAGCGGAAGAGCCTGATGATAAATAAGGGAATTTTGATATAGGACGAAAGTGTTCAAAAAAAATTATGACTTTTAATGAAAAAAATTAATGTAAGCATGTTTTAATATAATGAGTCAAATGGGGTGACTCTTTCATATATATTTGAAAAATAAAGGATGAATTAATTAAATATAACAAACTACAGGAATAGGAGTAATTTACTCTATAGCATTATATATTTATTTATATATACACATATATATTGTAGTTTAATTTTATTTAAATATAAAATTTATGCATATTAGATAAATCTATTTTAATTATTTTTCCTATTTAGTTTTTTATTTTTAATTGAACTAAAACTGACCCCAAATCTCTTATTTCAAATTATTTACATAGCTTTTAGAAATTTTGCTTTCAACTTCTCTCTCAATTGATCTTTTATTCTCCCTCACTTTCCTTCTCCCTTAGCCTCTCTCTACACTGTAATATTTGCACCTATACTTTTTGTTGATTATATTTTGATTTGCAATTATATTTTGATTTGCACTTTCATATATGGTTTACTTAATTTAGTTAGATATCACATGAGAGTTTTTTAAGATGAAAAGATAAGTTAAAAATAATGACAATAAGATATAAAATGAAATATAGATGAAGTTAATTAATTTTATTTTATTTGTGAGTTTTTTTTAATAAGGTTAATGAATGTAAACTACACTTAAACTCTTTTTATTTCATTTTTTAACTCTAGTTTTTAGATAAATAAGTATTTAAAAGTAAATGAATATAAATTTTTAACTTTTATTTACTGTCGTTTACATTATAAAAAATCTATTTATTTACGTTCTACTCTTTAACTTGCTCTTATCTATTCTCATGCAAGACTTTAGGTTTATTAGCAATGGAAGTGTTCACTATTTAATTTGAACTAGAAAAATTAAATCAAATTGATTGAATTGGTCCAATTTGATTTAACTGAATTTAAGAAATTAGATGACTCAATATTTCTTTAAAATTTTTTTGATCTATTAGGTTTGATTTGAAAAATCAAAATTGAATTAACTGATTTTTTTATTAAAAGTAATTTCTAAATAAATGATAAAATATAGTTTTATACCTATTAATAAATTATATATATATATATATATATATATATATATATATATATATATATATATATATATATATATATATATTAAAAAATAAAAAAAATAAGAACACTATGTGTTATAAAAAAAAAAAA
>CATIWR010292524.1:0-16189 GCA_949677035.1 Omphalea diandra
TATATATATATATATATATATATATATATCATTTTTATATAATTATTTATTAAATTGTATATTTATTTCATTCATTTTGTGCAATAGCATACTAATATTTAGAACAATTAAATATGGTCCTAACATGATATTATTACTATCAAAGTCATGTTTGAAAATTTTCTAAAGAAAAATTAATGTATCTAAAGAAAAGAATTAGCAAATCTAAAGGAATAAAAAAAACTTATTAAAGAAAATTATAGGAAAGAATATGAAAATAATTAAAAAGGAGAATAAATTAGATTCTATGAAAACTCAATGATAGTCTTTGATTAATGCAAATGAGATGGATTGACAGATAATAAAGGAGAGGATAAAAGAACCTTGTGTTCTCATTAATTTAGAGCATACTTAATTAGCTTACTCTAATTTTGGAAAATCTAACAATATCACCACAATACCTAATCAATTTATGATATTCAATTTATAATATGTATTTGCAAGCTCATCATATATAAAATTATACATACAACATTATAAATTTTAAAATTTCATTTCTACGGGAAGTAAGAAAGTTAATTATAGTTATTTTGTATATTTTAACCACTTTTTTACTAAAATACCTCTATTTATTTTTTTTATCAGCATTAATAAAATATAGTTATTAATGTTGCTTAGATGTCAACTCATTTTACATACTAGTTGATTATTGGAATTTTAAAAAGAATTCATTGAAGAGCATAATATTTTTTTTCTTTGCATTGAAGATATAAATTCAAAGTAAAAAATACAGTTAATACTGTATTGATAGTGTGGAAATAGATGTCAATTAATAAGAGTATAATAGACAATTACTTGATTAACTATCAAGTAAAAAAAGAAATTGTCAGTCATTTTGGGCGCCCAGAATAGAAATTTTGCCAATTATTTTGTGACAGAAAGAGCAAGTAATTCAAAAAAAAAAAAAAACACTTAAAACGATAATATGATATGAACTAATGTGTCATTAAATATCATATCATGACAATGATTATGTTTTTTATTTACATTATATTAATTCATGATTATAACTTAATCAATATGTGTTATTTGGATAAAGGGCTAATTTGCCCCTTCAACTCCTAGAAAAAACAAAGTCTCTTATATATATAAAGAAAATATTAATTTACAAAAAAAAAAAAAACTTATTATCACAATGATAATGTCACCTAATGTCACCTACCAGCGTTGAAATTTAAAATTAAAAGTTGACATTGTCTCATTTGATTTCATTCCACAATTTAGTAGTTGAGGCTCCACAAGTCACAATTTCAATTAGATAGGCTTCTTTTTCAAAAGCTTAGAAGCTTCTTATTGAGTGCATTTGCCAAAAAAGTAATAATCATAATGACCTTATTATTATTACTATCATCATTAACTCGCATGAAAAAGTTGGATAACCTCTGTCGTGAAATCACCATGCGATTATGAAAGTTCAACCTAATGGTTTTTTACCACAAGCCCCATGGGAGAAAAGGAAACTCCTATAATAGTCAATCAATTCACATAAAGTGAAACATATATACTTTGAAAGGGTTGGAGATATGCAGAAGTTACGTTCTCAAGAAACTATGCATGCTGAGTTGGAAAAGCTTCATTCTGCTTGCAAACACTGGGGTCTCTTCCAGGTATGCTCACCAAACTAATTTCTATCATTAGTTTTGTTATCGTTATTATTATAACATGCCGTTCTGTTCTTCTTTTTATTTGTCTCTCTAAAAGAATGCTGACGCACTGGTCCTCCATGCCAGGTTATATTTTCCTAATAAATATTTCATCCGTCTTAAAATAACAGTCATTTTGAAGTTGCCCACTTAGATTAAAAAATAATTAATTAAAAATAATTTTAATAAATATGTATTAATACATCCTTAGTTGTCTCTAACTAAAATTACACCATTAACACTAATAAGAAAATAATTAATTAAAAAAAAAGAAAGTGTTAATAATAAGGGTAAATTTAAAAAAAAAAATCAATTAATGGTACATTGATATTTAAAAATGACAATTATATTGAAACAAATTTTTTTTTGTAAAAAAACAGTTATTCTGAAAGGGAGGGAGAATAACATAGATTCGTATTTGTACATATGAAAGAAGAGGATGAAGGAGATAGGATTTGAAACTCTCTCTCTATATATTTATAGACACACATGAGAAGATCGATACCAACTTCAACATTTCATACCTAATCCTCAAGAGTCATTGTCCTAATTGTGAAAATAATGTTAATTAAATAGTTAATTTCAATAAATTTCAAGCCTTATCATCATCATATGCCAACTATAACACTAAGAAAAAATAATTAAGAAAAGAGTAGGTTCTGTCACCCTATCAACTTATTTGTTTTACTTTTTTTAAATAAATTTACATTTATTTTTCAATTTTAGTTGAGTTAAGTTTTGTATCAATTTTATTCATTTTTTTATAATTTTTTAATATATATCTAAATGTGATCTTAATGAATAAGTGTAATTTATTAAATCGCATTTAACATTATTTTAAAAATAATTTCAATTAATATGGACTAATACATCTTTAATTATTTTCAACTAAAACTATACTACTAACGCTAATAAAAAAGTAATTAATCGAAAGAAAGAGGGACTTGATGATAAGACCGATACCAACTTCAACGCTATTAAGACCGATACACACATGAGAAGACCGATACCAACTTCAACATTTCATACCTAATCCTAAAAAGTCATTGTCCTAATTGCAATCGAAAATAATGTTATGTAAATAGTTAATTTCAACAAATTTCAAGCCTTATCATCATCATATGCAAAATATAACACTAAAAAACAAAAATTAAGGAAAAGAGTAGGTTCTGACACCATTAACAATTTATTTGTTTTACTTTTTTTTATATAAATTTACATTTATTTTTCAATTTTAGTTGAGTTAAGTTTTATATCAGTTTTATTCATTTTTTATAATTTTTTTAATATATATATCTAAATGTGATCTTGATGAATAAGTGTAATTTATTAAAACATATTTAATATAATTTTAAAAATAATTTCAATCAATATGAACTAATACGTCCTTAATTGTCTTCAACTAAAACTATACCATTAACACTAGTAAGAAAGTAATTATTTAGAAGAAAGAGAGAGTTAATGATAAAGGTAAATTTGAAAAAAATTCAATTAATGATACATTGATATTTAAGAATGACAATTATATTAAAAAAAAATCTATTTTTAAAAAAAATAATTATTCGGATTAAATATAATATAGATTCATATTTGTCCACATGAAAGAAGATAACGAAGGAGATAGGATTTGAAGCTCTCTCTCTCTTTATAAATAAATAAATAAATAAATATATATATATATATATGAATGAGAAGACCGATACCAACTTCAACACTTCATACCTAATCCTCAAAAGTCATTGTCCTAATTGCAATCGAAAATAATGTTATGTAAATAGTTAATTTCATTAAATTTCAAGCCTTATCATCATCATATGCCAAACATAACACTAAAAAAAAAAAGAAAGGAAAATAGTAGGTTCTGTCACCCTTAACAACTTATTTGTTATACTTTTTTGTTTTATAAATTTTCATTTATTTTCAATTTTTGTTGAGTTAAGTTTTGTATCGGTTTTATTCATTTTTTTTATAAATTTTTGACATATATCTAAATGTGATCTTAATGAATAAGTGTAATTTATTAAACCGTACTTAACATAATTTTAAAAATACATAACTAACAAATTCATTTTTTTATTTAATTAATTCATTTTGTATATTTTATTTATTTACATCATTTAAAGATGACAATTATCAACCTTCCAAATTTAATTCGGTAAAAAATAAGTCACACTTCAATGATTTGGCAATGAAGAATTGTTCTCCATCCATTATCGTCTTGAATGTTTTTCTTATGATCAAGAATCTTGTTAGGAGATCTCAGGTCCAAATCGGGGTTGATGAGGTATAGAAAGCAAATTCTGTTGTCAACTAAGACCGGGTTTAATATGTTGTGGTTTTCTGTTTCTTTTTCTATTTTAAATTTTAAAAAACAATTGACAATACTTTTAAAATACTACTTTTTATTTTATTTTATATTTGTCAAAGAGTATTTTGAAAATAAAAAAAGAAAACCAATTCGGTTTGATATTATTTTCCAAAAATCAGTTTTTTTTTTATTTTCAAAATATTTCTTGACAAACATAACAATAAAAAAATAGTATTTTTACAAGTGTTTTCGAATACATATTTTTTAAAATTTGAAACAAAACATAAAATACAAAAAACCAAAATGATTCTAAATGCTCTAATTCTAATTTGAAAATATTATTTTTGAAAAAAAATAGAAAATAGAAAGTGATTACAGGCCATAAAACCCTTGAGGTTTAAAGAACAGACATAGAAGTTGCAAATTATCAAATCGAAGGAAATTCATTTAATTAAAAACCGATTTAACAAAATTTTGCAGTTGGTAAACCATGGAATGGAGTCTTCACTTCTGCAGAAGCTAAAGATAGAAGTCAAGGATTTCTTTAATCTTCCAATGGAAGAGAAGAAAAAGTTTTGGCAATATCCAGGAGAAGTTGAGGGTTTTGGGCAAGCCTTTGTTGTATCTGAGGACCAGAAGCTTGACTGGGGTGACCTTTTCTTCATGGTCACTCAACCTCTTCATGCAAGAAAACCCCATTTATTTCCGAACCTACCTCTTCCTTTGAGGTCATTTCTCCTTTGAAACAAAAAAATTTTTTTTGCTACACTTTTCTTGCTCTTAGCTAACTAATTAATTGAAACTTAATCTTGCGGCATGGAGAGACACCTTGGAAATTTATTCATCAGACGTGAAAATTTTAGCCCTGGCTATTATAGCTCAGATGGCTAAAGCATTAGAGATGGAGGCAGAGGACATATTGGAGATTTTTGAAGATGGACATCAGTCCATGAGGATGAATTATTACCCCCCATGCCCTCAACCAGAGAAAGTCATTGGTCTTACTCCACATTCAGATGCTTCAGGTCTCACAATCCTCCTACAAGTCAATGAGGTTGAAGGCCTTCAGATAAAGAAAGATGGAAAGTGGATTTCCATCAAGCCCCTTCCTAATGCCTTTGTTATCAACATTGGAGACATTTTAGAGGTATACGACTATGTATTTAGATACCTGGCGAGTTACTTGCAAGCATGCCTAGAGTCATAAATTATTGAAAAATTTAATATGTTTCCTTTCATTACTTGTGAACATGGCAGATTCTAAGCAATGGGACGTATCGTAGCATTGAGCACAGGGCAACAGTAAACTCAACGAAGGAAAGACTCTCAATTGCCACATTTTATGCTCCCAGATTTAATGCTGAAATAGGGCCAGCGCCCAGTTTGATTACTAAACAAAGTCCACCATTGTTTAAGAGAATAGGAGTGAAAGAGTACTTCAAAGGTTTATTTGCTCGTGAGCTCCACAGTAAATCTGACCTTGATACACTGAAACTATGATCGGAAACATCAGAAGCAATAGTGCAAGATTAAATAATATATATAATAATATTTTAGGACAATTTGTCTCAAATAATGATACGTTTATGATTGGGAGCAGGGCTGAATCATCCTCATGTATTTTGGATTCTTATGCGACATATCATACAGTATTATTATTTAGATTATATTACAACATATACATATATAAAAATACAAATAAAAAACCTACTAAGTTTTAATATAAAAACATTATTTAATTTTTACTTTTTATTTTTCCTAAATATATTATAAAATTTTGTGTTTTGATTCTATCAAATTGAGTATTCATTTTATCATATTTTAATTATTTTTTCATTAGTAAAACAGCATAAAATACTAAAATTTCTTAGGTTTTGTCATAATATACTATTTTCTCTTATTTTTAAAAATATTTTTTAAACTATGTATCTTGATACTGTTAAATTAAATATTTATTTTGTTGGAATTTAACTATTTTTATTATTAAAAATAAAAAAATAATACAATTTATATAATATTGTAAATAAACTTAGAAATACAATTAATTTTTTTTATTGATGTATGTCAATGATTCATTTTCGAAGATACTAATGATACTAAAAATGAGACATGAATTAATAGAGTTTTAATTGACGAGGAAGTGTGATCCCAATGAAGATGAACATGGTGATGATGATAATAACAATATCTTAAAGAAAAATATATCTTCTTCATTTAAATTTAAAAAAATGAAAGGAAATATGATAATGTGTTGCTCAAGAAAAGTCCTAGCAAAGAGTGAATAGGGTTATGGTAATTAATGGAATTTTTAAATGTTAGCGGCAGGAGAATCACACTGAATGATGAAGAAAATTAGATTTATATGGAGATTTAACCACAATTTGGCCTCCATTCTCTCCTCTAATATCTTACTAAAGAGTTTCATTAATATAAGTAGCTTACTAGTGCTCCTCTAACCTTTAAGTAAATTTCTCAGGCACCAACAAAGCCTTATAAGGTGAACTTATAAGTACCACCAAATCTTATCTTAAAATAGTTTTCAATCTATGATGACTTTGTGACAAAAGTTTTATTATGCTACAATTATTTCCTCATTATATATAGCTTTACTTCTTATGTCAAAATTTTAATGAAATATTTTTTACACTAAAATTTGGTGCCTTTCTATTCTTATATATTGTGATAAAATATTTTGTCCTAATAAATAAGTATTTATTATGATAAAATAATTTTATACTAATTTTTTGACTAATTAAATATAGTGATGAAAGAACTATTATGACAAAATTAATTTATTTATAATTTCATAAGCGCCATAATTTTGTGATAAAATTTTTTATTATTATATTTCTTTTATGTTTGTTTATTATGATAAAAACATTTGTTAAATTTTCATTTTGTTACAAGTTGATCAATTTTCACAAGAATTATGATAAATTTTAATTTTGTCATGTTAAAACCATATACTATGACAATATTGATTTCATCACAAAAGTTTGTATCATAATAAGTGAAATTTCTTATAGTGTACAACTTTAATGTCAAATAGATTTTAACATCAATGGGAGTCACAAGAAAAATAACAAACTCATGTGCAATAAAATATAAGTGAAGCATATCCAAAGTAGAGAACTATAATTTCAAGTTCAAGAAGTTATAATCAATTAGTTGTATGTAAGTTTATGCTCATGAAGCATAATTGCAAATTTAGTTGTAGTTGATTAAGAAAGGTGATTGGCTTAGATAAGAAAAGTTGAATTGCCACCTTAGTGTTCTAGAGGATCAACATTAAATCTAGCCTATTCTACCATTTCTTTACAAATGTTATAAGGTTATATGGAAACACACTCCCACTCTAAAGTTTCATGCAAGCGTGATACCTTAATTTTGGCAAGGCTATTATAGTTGCCCTCTGTAGGATATTTATTCGTTCATCAATTATGAGCTCTTTTAGTTACTCCAATTCAATATATTCCTTCTTCATTATCAATTGTAGAATGTCAAAATCAAGGTTTTCAGAAGTAGACCAAAGTGGTCGATTGAACCAATAAAACTAGAAACTAGCCCATTAATCTATCAAAAAACCCTCTTAAAGTTAGATGGTAATAAAATCATACAAAACCTGTAGAAGTGGAACCATACTAAAATGGACAAAACCCGTTTCTATAAAATGACATTGTTGTTTAGTTTGGAATTGAGAAATAGAATAAATAACCTAATTTCACTCTTCTAAGTTCCAAACACCACTCTTTTCATTACCACCCTTCATCACTGCATCTGCCACCCCTCTCATCTTTATCACACCTTGTTACTTCCCATCAATACCGCTTCCCCTCATTCCTTAATCACTCCTTAGTCACACCTTTTGATTTTTGCCTCCTCCTTATCATATTATTTAGTAAGTTGTCTCTAAATTTTGTCCTTCTCTATTTCTTTCTATTAACCCAAAGTTTGCTCTAGGTTGTTATGATAAAGAGATAGAATAATAACTCTTGTTTGTTACTCTTGGTTGTTGTTTTCTATATTATCTTGTATAGTTCCTATCCTGATCACTGTTTCACTATTGTTATAAGGCTTATCTAAGGCTTATACATATGTACACTGGCTCTTTAAGTTATTCAATGTGAAAACATTGACATGGTATCAGAGCCCTAACCTGGAAATTCTTTAACTGCTTAACCATGTCAATATCTAACAAAATTGCCTTAAACCCACCCACAAACTCCTCTACAAAAACCATTACTCCTTTACCCGCAGTAGCCACCAACTAGATTTCTTCCTTCACTAATCATGCGTTCTTCATCAAACTCAATCCAAGAAATTATCTTACATGGAAGACTCAATTCCTTCCTCTTATTAACTGCCATAAGCTAATTGGTTTTATTGATGGAACCACAATAGCTCAACTAGAACACTTAGTACCTTAGAATAACACATCCACGCTCACCGTAAATCTAGAATATGAAATCTAGTTTCATAAAGATCTAGTTTCATAAATCTAGAATATGAAATCTAGTGCAGGCGAAGCTTGTCTCGAAGAAAATGGAAAGGTCTGGTACCAAGCGATTTGGTGAGAATATCGGCAAGTTGGTCGAAAGATGTAATGAACTTTATGCATATTTGCCCATTCTTCACCTGGTCACGGACGAAATGATAATCTAACTCTACATGTTTGGTGCGACTGTGCAACACAGGATTGGAAGAGAGATAAATTGCTCCTATATTGTCACACCATAGGGTAATTGGTGGACGAGAATGGAGACCCAGTTCAGCCAACAACTAACTAATCCAGAGAGCTTCTGTTGTGACATTTGCTAATCCCTTGTATTCATTTTCCATAGAGGACCGAGCAATCGTTGGTTGTTTCTTGGAGGACCATGGAATTAAATTCTTCCCCAAGTACACTAGATATCCACCGGTTGAGCGTCGATCGTCTGGGCAACCAGCCCAATCACTGTAAAAAAAATAATGAATTGCCATGGAAGATTCATGGGAGATAAAGATGCCATAGGAAGTCATGCCTTTCAAGTATCGGAGTAGTCTCTTTGCTGATTACCAGTGAGTATCAGTTGGATAATGCATGAATTGGGCGAGTTTTTTGACAGAGAATGATATATCAGGCCGCGTGAGTGTTAAGTATTACAAGGCTTCTATGACTTGATGATATTGCACTGGATTTTCTAGCAGGTGACCTATGGTTTCGCTAAGATTGGGCGATACTGACATAGGAGTCACATAAGGCTTGGCATTAAGCATTTGCATTTTCGCTAGTAATCCTTCCACATATTATTAATGATGAAGAAGAATAGCAGAGGACATAGAGTGCACTTGTATGCCAAGAAAATAGTGGAGTGGACCCAAATCTTTGATAGGAAAGGTGTGCTTTAACACGACAATGAATTTTTCCAATTGCATAGGATCTGAGCAAGTCAACAAAATGTCATCAACATACCCTAAAATAAAGAATGCCATTGTACCTTTTCATCGAATGAAGAGCGAAGTGTCAGCTTGAGATGCTGTGAAACCATGATCTTACAGAAAGTTAGATAGGCGATTAAACCACTGGTGGGGAGCCTGCTTGAGACCATATAATGGTTTTTGCAATTTGGAAACATGGTTAGGATAAGTAGAGTGTGCAAATCCTATGGGTTGCTCTATATAGACCTCTTCATGAATATAGCCATGTAAGAAGGCATTAGAGATGTCAATTTGTCGAACCGACCATCGATTAACTGTGGCAAGAGACAACACAACACGCACAGTGGTGAACTTGATTATGGCGAGAATATTTCGTGGTAGTTGATGCCTGATTATTGTGTGTATCCTTTAGCAACGAGCCTGGCTTTATATCGATCAATGGTGCCATCCAGTTTTCTTTTGATTCTGAAAATCCATTTGTTGCCCATAATATTTTTATTGTGGAGGCGTGGCACGAGGGTCCATGTCTTATTTTGGAGGAGTGCAGTAAGCTCATCTTGCATCACACCTCTCCATTCTGCATATGGCTGGGCCTAGGTGATGGTTTTAGGTTCTGCAGTGAGGTAATTTATCTTGGTTGTGGCAAGGTAAGCTACTTTTTTTTTGGTTTGGGGTTGGGTCAGAGCTGCATTGAATATGTGCGTGTTGGGGGATATGGTGGAGATGCATGTTTGGCGGTTGGTGGAGTAGTTTAGATAGGTTGGTTTTGTTATGGGTTTTCGGTTAAATCAACAATAAGATTTAAACCGGGTGACTTGTTTGTGTTGATAGGTGAGTGGTGTAGTAGTGTTTTGAGGTGAATTGAAATTAGGTGGTGTTGAGGAAATAGGTTAGATGGATGAGGATTGAGGTGTAGTAGGTGTGGTAGATTTGGATACAGATTGGAAAGGAGAGATATGAGGAGATGAAAATGAGATTGAAGTAGGAGTGTGTGGCAGCTGAGATGAGGGAGACAAGGAAGGATCAGAATTATCACTTGAAAAGAATGTTGATGTGGGGACCCTTGAACACGACAAATTGTGAATAGTGACCCATGGAGTAGATGTGTCGATCTCCTGTTAAATGTCACTAGCATCATAGAGAAAAATTAAGTCATGAAATTTAACATGTAGTGCTAGATAATTCAACCCGTTGTTTTGTCATAACATCTATATGCTGAATGTTTTAGACTCAACCCAAGATAAATGCATGGTTTGGATTGAAAAGAGAATTTGTGTTCATTGTAAGGCCAAAGCATGGGAAAAACAGCACAGCCAAATGGCTTAAATTGCAAATAATTTGGATTTGTTTAGAAAATCATTTGATGAGGTGATTTTTGTTTCAAAACTTGACTTGGTAAAACATTGATTAGCAGCTGGCTTTGTTCCAAGGCAAAGTTCCAAAATCATTTTGGTAATTTTGCATGTGCTAATAGTGTGAGAGTGGTATCAACTATGTGTCTGATTTTTTGCTCAGTTATACCATTCTGTTCATGTGTATAGGGACATGCAATGCGATGTTGGATTCCAATTTGTGTAAAATATTGATGGAGTCATTGAAATTCCCCACCTAAATATAAATGGAATGGGTGAATTTTAGCTCCAAATTGGCATGAAATCAGTTTTTCAAAGCACAAAAATTTTTCATAAACCTCACTCTTATTTTTTAAGAAATAAACCCAAGTATAACATGTATAATCATCAATGAATAAAACAAAATATCGATGGCCATTGAAAGATTGAATAGGGGCTGGTCCTCAAACATCGAAATGAATAATTTGAAAAGGCGCGTTAATGTTGTGCTCAACTGAAACAAGAGGAATCCTAGCTAATTTACCTAAAACACAACTGGAACAAGAAGATAATTGTTTTGACGAAGCAGAAAACAATTTATTAGAAGCTAACGAAAATAATTTTTGTTGATTTGAATGGCCTAGACGTAAGTGCCACTCATCAAGCAACGCGACCTCTGTTGCCACTGCTAGCTTTGGCAAATGAAGGGAATAAATGCTTGATTCACTGGGTCTTCGCATCAGCTCCTTCCTCATGCATTGGTCCTTGAAAACAAAAAAGGAAGGCCAAAATTCAAAGAAACATGAGTTATCTTTGGACTGAGAGGAGATTTTTAATTGCAGATGGAATATGTAAAACATTTTTCAATCTTAGGAAGCCATTAGCAGAATGTAGAGTAGCATTACTAGTATGAGATATGGGCAAACCTTAGCCATTACCGACATGGAGCTTATCATTACCATTGTAATCATGGACGGAGCTAAAAGATTGAAGGTATGGTGTGACATGATAATTTGTCGCTGTGTCAGGATACCAGGTAGGCGAAGGTGGCATATTGACATAGTTGGCTTGTGGCATGTATGGATGTGATGAAAGGTGTTGTGGGAATAACTGTGTAAAGCCTTGATTCTGATTGTGTCGATGATAGCGACGAAGACATGAGATAGCCGAATGATTACGGAGTCCACAAATTTGACATTTCTGCTTGTTATTGTTGTCACTGTTGGAATTGTTCCTTGAATTGTTGTTGGACGAGGAAAAATTCTGGTTGTTGTTGCTATGTCCACGATTTTTACGAACATTGGTAGAAGAATCAGGTCCTTTTAGAATCATGTTGGCTTGCAGCAGATGTTGGCTTTTAATTAAGATCTCGTGTGCAATAAGTTGGCCATGAAGCTCGTAAAAGGTTACAGGTTCAGTACGCAAATTTAATGCGGTGATAATGCTATGAAAATCTGAGCTGATATTTCAATAAATTATGACATTAAACTCAGCAGGGGAGAGAGGCTTTCCTGTAGCTCGAAGTTCGTCAGATAAAGCTTTAGCCTTGTTAAGAAATTCTAAGACAGACAAGTCATTTTTCTTGAGCTCTTGGAGCTTTATGTGAAGTTGTAATTATCGGTTCTGAAAGATTGAACCAAAGGCACTCACAAGTGCATTCCAAACCTCGCTAGAGGAGGTGAGGCCAATGACATAAGGGAATACCTCCTCAGTGAGGGAGGAGAATAACCAAGACAACAACATCTGGTCTTTCTTAAACCAGATCTCATATTCTGGATTGAGTTTTAAGGTTTTAGGATTGGTGGAAGAGGGTATAGTGGGAGACGGGTTTTGAATGGTACCATCAATAATACCATGAAGGTTTTGGTAATTGAGAATTGGAAGAATTGTGTCTTCCATGCCAGATAGTTTTTGGTGTTTAATTTCACAGAGAAGCTATGATTTGTTGTGGAGAAAATGGTTGGAGGTGCAGTTAATGGGGTTGCAGTAGTGGTGGTGGTGATTATAGTGGTAACATCATTTGTGTTTGTGTTGGAAGTGGACATGTTTGTGGGCTTAGGAGGGAAGCTCTGATACCATGTAAAATTAGAAGAAGAAAGGAATTGAGAGAAGAGTAATTAAAGGAAATTTGTTTATTTCCCTTAATTAAATCAGGTACACAGTAGTGGTATTTATACCACTTATACAGAGGTTGTTAGCTAAGATAATTATAAAATAATTGAGAGGATAAATACAACAAGATAATACAGAGGCTGTTAGTTAAGATAATTACAAAATAATTGAGAGGATAAATATAACAAGATAATTACAAAATTAAGAGGATAAATACAATATAGTTGCATGCTAACAGGTCATATTTGTGGATACTGCAATCACACTGTAGAAAGATGTAGAAGGCATTACCATGCTTGACAAAGTTTGACTCCACAAGCCAATGTTGCCTGGTATCCTAAACAGAGGAATTTGTGGTCCCAGTTGCACCCTTGATAAAGCAAACTCGCGACCGCGAAGTTTAGGATAAGTTAGAAAGACTACATTTCTTAGACAACCAATGGACAACTGACATGTGGACTAGACGATAGACACAAGATGGGGTTTTTACTGCAATTTCAGGCTCCTCAGTGTAAATTGAAAATTTGCGACTAGGAAATCGTAATAGCGACCGCGACTTCCGCTTGACAAACATTTAATGCAAAATTTGCCTAGTACATCTTGGAGATTTGTTGATAGTTTTAGAGTAACGTCTCTTTGGTCGATGTGGGCTATAAATACTCCACCAAATTGATGTTGATGCAAGAGAAGAACTATTGGTAATGTTAAAACTCTTGCAAAGTTAATTTTATACTTTAATTCCTTATTTCTTTGTACATAGTTTGGTGTGAGCTTTAAACTTCTTGTGTTAGGTTTGAGAGTAAGCCTTTGTATAGAAAACTCTTATTTAGGTTTGAGAGTTGGCCTAGTTGGTAAACTCTTATATAGGTTTGAGGGCTAGCCTTAGGAAAACACTTATAAGTTTTAATGTGAGCCTAAACGAATACTTGTAAGGTTTGGTGTGAGCCTAAACACTAAGTTGAGTGTGAGCTTGTAAAATGATTGAGTGAAATACCCAATTGGTGAATTAGGGAGTGGATGTAGGGTTGGTTAATACCCGAACCACTATAAACCTCTTGTGTTCATTATTCTCCTACTCTTTCTCTAATCTTTCATATTTGTGAGCTTCCTCTAAATCAAAACTTGAAATTTTTCACCAATTCAACCCCTCATTCTTAGTGCACTAGGGCCAACAATCATGTTAGTGGATGCTTCAGTATAATATATTTTTTATGGATTAGGTTGATCCTCAAAATGATATTCATTTGGTCACAGATAATAGCGTGAATTAATGTGGCTAGTTTGTTTATGGATAGGTTTTTCTTTATATCAATTGGTTACCATATGCAATTACATTAATTTAATCATGAAGGATAAGGGCGAAATACCTCCAGTAGAATTTGTGCCTATTTTGGCATTAGAAATGCTATTTTTTTATATGTAATCACAATAAAATGATATTTTTTGTATTTAATCACAAGTTTACTTTAAATTGGTTGAGGAAAAAACCTAGTTGGAGAGAATTGATTTGCTTTGGAACTAAACAATTTGCCAACACTTTCTTGTAATGAATAGTCTACATGATCATATTATTAGTGAGGATTATAAGTTCTTAAAAATGCTTCTTAAAAATGCAAAGAGGAAGATAGATAAATCAAATTATTTTAGATGGAATTTTTATTATGCAAACTATGACTCCATTGATATAACTTTTATGAATTTTTTATTTTGATGGGAAACCTATAATGGGCTATGTATATGAAACGATGCATAAGGCATGTTTGGGCATTAAAAAGTTGTTCAAGGGAAAACATAATTTATATTAGCCCTGCACCTATATAATAAAAGACTAGATGGGATAAGATCTTGTGCCAAGATCTTTATGTAGCAACTTATTGGCTTAATATTGTTGGCCCTTAAGCACCAAGAAGCAGGGGTTGAATTGGTGGGAAACTAAAAAAAAATTGAAGGGCAGGTGAGGTGTTTAGAGAATGGAGAAAGAGCAGAAACAATGAACATAAGATATTTACAGTGGTTCAGGTGTTAACAAATCATATGTCCACTCCCCAATTCTTTATAATTGGGTATTTCACTCAACTTAAAATGGTATTTTCAAGCTCACACCAAACTTGTACAATGTGTTTTTATGGCTCACACATAACCCTATAATTTGTGTTTCATGGTTCACATAAAACCTCACTCAAGTATTTTACGTAGGCTCACACTTTAACCTATAACAAGATTTTTGATAGCTAGGCTAACTCTCAACCTAATTATAATGGTGTTTAATGCTTACATCAAACAATAAGAACTCACAAGCAAAGAATAAGAAGTTGTGAGCAAATTTGCAAGTGTTTGGCTATAATTAATGAAATTCTCTTGCATTCATGTCTGTTTGGTGGAGTATTTATAAGCAACCACCACTAAAGAGACATTACTAACAAACTATGCTTAAATCTCTAAGGTAAGTTAGACAAATTTTGCATTAAATGCTTATCAGACTGAAGTCGGGTTGTAACTGGCATTTTATGGTCGCAATTTTCCAATTTACACTAGGAAGATTGAAATCGAGGTAGAGAATGAAACGTTTTAGATTACCTAGGACATGTACAAGAGAGATAGAATGGAGCGACTGGGTCTAAATCATGGACGAGAGAGAATGGGAAGGGAAGCGACTAGATCATCTTATCTGGGTTGTGAGAAAGAAAGAAAGGAAGAAGATATTAGGGTTACATATTAAACATTCAAACATTGAGTTTCAGAAGTCAATTTATTCGGGTTCTTTAGTTTTTTAATGTATCAAATAGAACCAATCAAAAATTCCATAGTTTCATAGACTGAATTGAACCGATGAAGTTACATAGACTGAATCGAATAGTATCGATTCAGTTAAGTTTATTATTTTTTCAAAGATTTGTTCACCCTAACTATAAATGACTTAATTGACCAAAGCTAATTAACTAGTTAAGGAACCATAAACGTTGGCACATGGAGTTGAGATAAGATGAGGGTGAAGGAGGTGAAATCTAGAGTTGGAGAAGGTGGACGTGGAGTTAAAAGTGATGAAGCCTAACGTCAATGACCTAGGTCCCAAGTGGTGCGACCCATTACTTTTTTTCCCTTATATCAACAAAAAGTTGTTAACATCTTTTTGCTCAGGGATAAATTAACTAGAATATCAGTTAAGGAATGAAATTGATTTTAGGGTAAAATAGAGAGAGCCAAATTATACTATAAGCCTAACATCCCCTTATTATAATATTAAAATGTTTCATATGGCACTAGAGATAACATAATTAATATCCTATCAAAGCAACTGAATATATATTCTTTTATGGTTTGTTTGTTTCCACTATTTT
>CATIWR010292555.1:0-12844 GCA_949677035.1 Omphalea diandra
AATACTCTGATCTGACCGCTGAATCCGAAAACCATCAAAGCCAGCCAAAGTCATGTCCGCCCTCAAATTTGCACCTCTCTTCCAAATCTTGTAAGTATCTGAAGGAGCAATCCTTGAAATAAAAGGTATGACAGAACTCTCAAAATGGAATGTAATTTCCATGTAGAAGTCTCTCATCCTCCACATGGTCCCCACCAAACGAGGCAACCTCCTACACCATTTTGCCCATGCCAATGGTTGGTAATGCCTAACTATGATCATTGCTATCCCCTCTTCTCTACTACAAATGGCTTCTTGAAGCGCGCTCCACCCTTGCTCATTCTGCAAGCTCCAATCAGCCCCAGCAACCATAAGCATTTCAGTTGCAGTCTCATCACCAAGTAAGACAGCCAAGTGAAGAGGAGTGTCGCGATTAGGGACATCACGCCTATCAATCACAGCAGAGATAGTGTCAGCCTTCTCTTCCTCAGCCACCGAAACTGCCTCAGTCCGAATCTCAGTAGGGTCACAAAGTCTTGGAAGGCCAGCAAGTATCTTCCTGAGACTAGCATGATCTCTTGTCACGATGGCCTTATGCACAGGGCTATGGGCATATTTTGAAATATCAATCCCCGCCATGCCTCAGGAATATATAAAAGATGCAACAACCAGACCAACAATACTACACAATCAAACCTCCAATTCAATAATCCAAACTAAAACTGGATTGAATACGATTGATAACCACTGCCCCAAATCATAACCTAAGAACAAAAAAAGTAAAATCATATTCAATACCCATCAACCATTTCCTCCTATAAACCACAGAAAGTTTAACAAAAGAAAAGACCCCAGTCCATAATTAGTAACCAAGATGACATTTTGAGCAATAAACAGCAAACTTGCCCAAAAGAATCAGAACCCAGTTCAAGTTACACCAAGGTAGCACAAGAAAACAACATAGAGAGAAAGTTGCAGTTAGATAGCTAACTGTCATAAATAAAAGCACAAGAAAAGAATCAGTGCATGGCATAAAGCAGGAAAAGGATCCAATAAGCCTAAAAATCTCACCTTCTTCTTTCTTTCTGTTCTCTTCTCCTGCTGAAAGAAACCTGAGATGCTGCAGTAGCAGCATAAGAAGAGAAACTCAAGCACCGAAACCCCACCACCACACCCACTACAGATAGATCCTTGTGATCCAATCCAGATCAGACAAACCCAAGAACATGCATGTGGAGAGGTGTGAAACAGAAAAATAAATACTTTAAAAGAACAATAATTTTTAAAAGAAATAAAGAAAATAATAGATTTACAATAGAAAGAGCAGAGTTGGGGAATCTGGCGAAGAAATAGAAAAGATACAGAAACAAGAAAGGAACACGGGAAAGTAGCAAAAACCCATCACCCCAATAAACACGAAACAGTAAGTAAAGAAAAATTAACCCAAAAAACAAAATTGCTTATGTATTGAAAAAAAAAAAAGGTTAAAAAAAAAATCCAACAGAGACATCAAAAGTTAGTGTAACAGAACAGAAAGTGAAGTCCCAAAGAAATAGAGAGAAAAGGTAAAGCTTAAAATGGCTGATCAGTTTCAGTTAAATGCTACTGCAGCCGCTTGATTTAGCAAGAAGCACAGAAGATGATAAAAGACTTAAAAAAAAAATGATGTCTTTCCTTCCTCTCCGTTTCTACTTTAAAGAGTCTTCTTTTCCTGTCTTGGTTTTTTTTTTTTCACTACATTTCTTTTCCTTTTCTTTATTTACTTCCTGTGATATATTATTAATTATTTAAATTTGTTAACTAATGGTAATTATGAAGGAGATTAAAGATGGGGGAAGACTGGTCAGAGACCAGAGAGAAAGGCAAGAAAGAAAGAGTCCAAAATGGTAACTGGGAAGAGAATGCAGCATGTGGGGCCCATGAGCTTTACGAACTTGCTTTCTTATTTCCTTAAATGAAAAATAATTCAGTATTTTAAAAATATGTATACGTGATGATTTTTTTTTAAACATGTATACGTGATGAGTTAATAATAATTCTTAATAAAAAAATTGGAGGGGCAATTAATTAGAGAATAATAACCTCCCAATCAGATTTCCATCTCAAAAAGGTATATTAATTCCATCAATAATATCCAAATTAGTGAAGGAATTATTTCTTTTTGTTTGTACTATTACATATCTTTTATCTGATTTTCTTTTATTCAAAAAACATTTTATCTATGTTTAAAAATAATTGAACTTCTAAAAAATACTTCATCACAATAAACTAATTTTATTTTCATGACTTTTCAAAAGTAATTGATTGTTTTCCTTAAAACAGAAGTAATTGATTGACTACAACATAAAATGAATATATAAAAGATTGAAAGATAATTGTGATTAATTGAAATATTAAAAGAGTAGTCTTTGACATAATCTCATGTCCATTTTGATGTGTTCTTTTAATATTTTCTTATGATTAAAGTAAATATTTCATTCGATAACATAAAATTTAGTGATATTAGAATCATTTTTAATATTATAAAATATTATATTTTAATTTATATATCTAATATATAAATTTTCAAAATTTCTTTTATAAATATAGACATTTACATGAATTTTTTTGTGCAATATTATTAACTTTTTATATTCTTATATCATGGATTTAAGGACCATGGATTTCGGATCATATAAAATCATGATCCAAATGCTTTATCACACGTGTATTTATGTACATTAAATACAAATATAATAAATATTTTATAATCAATTAATGAATAATTTTGAATGATAAATATTTTAAATTTAAATAATAAATATTGTTTTTATTTTTCATGAAAATTATTTATCTGATATTAATAATGCAATTACTATTAGTATTATGTATATCAAATGATGGACATTAAGTATAAATATGATGGATATTATTGATACAATTACATATAATGAACATTATATATCTAATATGATGAATATTATGAATTTAATTAATGAATATTTTGTAATTGTTGATATTCAGATAACGTTAATCAACCTTTAAACTTTATTAATTCGAAGTTTGCATTAAAAAATTTAAAAATGATTATTTTCAAAATTTACTAATATAAGTGAAAGAAGATTTGTGGAAAATATTAAATAAAAATGATAACTTTAATTAAATTAACTATTTTCTTAATTTATGTGAAAAATAAAAATAAGACCTTTTTTATGAACAAAGAGAGTAATAATAACAAGAATAATAATATTGTGAATGTAATTAATTTTTTAAAAAAAAATGCACAAAAGATATAAATATGCATGTAAAAATTAAAGAAAAGGAGGTAGCGGCAGATGGTGTTAACAAAGCGCAATGTAATTGAGTGGTGTTGTATTTTGAACTTTAAAATCATGATACTACATGATTTGAGGTTCATATATGGACTTTTTACTGAATGTTTGAGGGTTAAGATATTAAGATATCAACACATTATTTTACATAATTAAAATTTAAAATAACATATAGGCTTATCTTCGATTATTCACATCAAGATTATGGCCTATTAAAAATCAATCCAAATAAAAAAAAGCTTAAAATTAATTAAATGAAATGGAAAACTGCAATTCCAACCTCCATCCAAAATTTATTCCTAAAAGTTTGGAAACATTTTTGGTTAGTAGAAAATTGAATTAAACTGTCAGCTGGTGGAGACCATGGATTACCTTTGACATGTATAAAATCAAGCAAATAGGCCCAATATACTTACCCAAAAGCTTAAATAAAAATTGTTCCAATTGATTGCACTCAATTGCCATAACTTTTGATAATGGCATTGGCACAGCAGACAAAATTCCAACCCTATCATCTCCACAAAGGCAAGGTCAATGAGCTATATAACACTACATCTAGCTGCCAAATTTCATCATTTCTGATATTTTTTTGTTTTTCTTTCTCTGGCCATCGGTGAACGAGTTCACTAATCAATATGATGTTGTCCCACTTGAAAGGGATTTCTCTAGTTCCTTTATTTAATTATTTTTTTAGCCATAATTATAATATAATACATATATGAACATTAAATCCGTCCACCAACTAATTTGATTTTGTCTGATTTAATTTTTAAATTAATTAAATTTTAAATTTACAAAAACTGAATCGAACTGAAATTTGTTACGAATTGAACCGAATTGGTTTAATTAGTTTGATTTGACTTTAATCGAAATTTTTTTAAAAAATATTTTTTAATATAAATTATATTATTTTAATTATTTATATAAAAAAATTATTGTATATTAATTATATAAAAATATAAAAGTAAATTTATTTTATTTTAAGTACAAGATTTATATTTATATCATTTATTTAAAATTTATAAAAAAAATTGAGTTATTTAATTCAATTTTACAAATTAAAATTGAACTGAATTAAATTAATTAAATTTTTTAAAATAAAAATTGAGCTAAATAATTAAATCAAAATGAATAGTGCACAACCCTAATAAGCACTGCCATTCAACATGAATAGTGCCTGTTATGACAAATATAACTGTAACCAACTGGTGGGTACCCCCAACATAATAATAATATGCTAACAAACTTTTGGTAGTTTCCGGTGACCAAGTGCTAATGTGTTTTTTAGCCAAAGCCACATCACGATCAAAACTGTTGTGGCTGTGATTGCATTCGATGGAAAATACTTTGCATTATATTAAATTATAATATAAATTAAATATTTTTTATTTTTTTTATTACTGAATATAAAAATATAAAAATATATATTATTCATCTCATAATTTAATATAATATGTTGAAAATAACACAAAAATTACCCACATTGGATTGTTTTAGTTCAATCTCTTTTTTTGCAATTTTAATTTCAAGATTATTAGTTGAATAGCTGATAGCCTTTCCTTCTTATCTTATTAATTAGAGTTCAAATCTTTATTCTAAAATAATAATAATAAAATAATCCGACTGTTCAAGTCTTCATATCAACAGTTAAGAAATGATTTTTCTATCTAAAAACAATTATATAAATAAATAGGTGAATAAGCCTGATGGTACATTTGATCCATTACCCAATGTTTGAAAAAGAGGAAAATAAGGGAGAAATGAAATTTTTTTTTTAGTTTGAAAAAGGGAAGAAAATATGAGGGGAAGAAAAATAAATGTTATTTTATCTCAATTATTTTTTCACCAGAATATAAAGAAAATATGAGAGATTGAATATAATTTTTATAAATTGACAATTTTACCCATAAAAAGATTAAGAAATATTTATGTATTATTACTTGAATTATTATTTAATATAAATGTACGATAATATTTATTATGATTATATATATTAGTGTTTAGTTAATGTAAAAAATTGGACAATTATAACTTTAAAAATTTGTTATGTTTAATATTGGTATATTTTTTTATTTATTTTTTTATTCTTTCTAATTTATTTTAGTAAGTAGATATTATTTACTTTCTTAAATGAACAGTAAAATATAAAATTTATGAGATAATAATTTTATTTCCTTTCTTTTTATCTAAATATAAGGATTTTATTTATTTCTTTTTTTTTATTCAAACATAAAGAGAGAAAATAAAAAAAAATAATAAATTTATTTTCTTTCCCATAGGGTAAATGTCTTGTCAACATTAGATGTAAACTAGTTTAATGTCCCCGGGTATTTATATTTTAAGTATTATAGTATGTTTAAAATATAAACATCTTAAATAGTAAGAATAATAATGCATACTTTTTTTTTTTTTTGAGAAAAATGCGCACTTTTCTTATATATTGCAACATACTTATTTTTAAAATTATATATATAAATGATTGATTTAATATACTTTGAGTTTGAATTATAATAATATTTAGAAAAAAATGTAATAAAAAGGCACATGATATGGTGTTGTGCTTGTATTTAGTATTATGAATAGTAAATTAGTTATTTTATAATGTAAATATTTAAAGCAGTGGTTGTTTTGTTGCGATAATAATTGTTAATTGAATGTATTTTTCTCTAATTATATGGTTATGTTTCATCTATCATATATTTAAATTTAAAATATGTATTTATCAAAATTATTGTAATTTACTAGTTAAATATTAATGCAATGCTATATTCTATATGATGCATATATTTAGTGACGGACGCAAAAATTTTATCTAGACAATACATATTATAATTAATAATCTTTTTTATTTTTTATATTTCGAAATTGATAAATGCTGTTTTTATAATGTATAATATGTTTTTTGATAGCCCACAATAATATGCCAAGAATTAAAGAATTATAGGAATTTTAATGTCAAAAAATTAAAAGAATATAACAAATTTTTACAAATTATTATTATATTTTTGAACTTTTTTTTTTTTGAAAATTTAGGAGAGTTCAGTGACCTCTTAACTCTCATATAATTTAATTTCTAATCAAAAGTTAAAAGACTATAAAAATATTTACGAATTAACCATTATACTCCAAATTTTTTGAAAAATTCAAGGAAGTCTAATGACACCCTTAGCTACCACTTGGCTCCATCACTAGGCATATCCTACATAACACATTAATAGAAAAATAAAAATGACATGCATGGCTAATAGCATCTACATTTTTAGCTTTTCAATATATTAGAGCATCAATGGTGTTTTTTAAAATAAATAACATATTTTGGATAATAAAAAGTATTTTATAAATTTTTAAATATATAGAACAAATAAATTTATTTAATTTTAATTGACTATTTATTCACTATGCATTTTGTTTTATCTCATAAAAACATTTAATGTTATTTTTTTGAATACTTTAGAAAAAGAGAGAAAATAAGTTTTTAAAAAAAGAAAGTTAATAGAAAATAAGATAACAATTATTGATATGTATACAAAATTGAATTGTATTAATTGCATTTTATATAGATAGTGAATTTTAGTTTTCTACATGGTCAAACTTACTTTTTAATTTATAACTTAGAGTTAGAGAATGAATTGAAATTTTATTTTTTTCAACTACCATTTATAATTTAGATTAAATAAAAAGTGGATTGGAATGCTTTTATATAAATAGATATATGTTGTGAAATCAACATAAATTACAAAATTGTTTTACTTACTAAAAGAATTTAGTATTTTATTTTTTCAATATTATTTACACCTGATCTCATTTTCATAGCTCCTTGAATTTTGGTCTTTCATATATAGCAATAATGGCCTTGGAGATACCGTTCAATAGCCGGATGAAATTTATGGATAGAATTTGGCTTAGAGCATGGTGGACGGTAGTGATTGTGTGATAAGATTCTCTCAAATATCTGGGACCTATTTAAGATTTAATTTATAGTGGTAACAGATAAAATTTATGGATAGAATTTGTATGTATAAAAAATATTAGACAAATTTTATATTCAACTAGGATTCTTATATAATGATTGGATATAAATCAAGTTGATATACAAAGAAGAGGATCTGAACCATTTACACATAAATACAATATTACTTTTTAATTTTTATTTTTTGTTCTCTTTTACTTTCTCTTAATTTCTTATTGATTAACAGTTTTTGTCTACGTAATCTCTTGGTTGACAATTCTTCTATCTATACATCATATCTAATCGGTCATAGTTAATTATTAAATTTATTATTTATTTTTAAAATTTGATATTAACAGTACTTCACTACTGAACTTAATTGTTATTGAATTTTACTCTTGATATTTGGATAAACAAATATATAATAGCAAATTGGTGAATGGCTCGATGTGGATTCCATTAGTAAAAATAACGGGTTTTCTTTGGAGAAACTTGATGGAATATTGACATATTCCTTAGAGATCCTTGCGTGCATAGCTTTGAATGCCTTTTCTTCTCTTTCTCGTTTTATACTTCCCATCTTTATGTAACCCTCACTTTTTATTTTCTTTTTTCTTTTTTTTTCATTTTTTATTAATTACTCATGTTGGCAATTAGACATTAATGCTACTTGTTATAATACATCGGAAAATTTGGATATATAATCTTCAGACTTGAAATGAGAGTCGCAATTCGTAAATCTCACTTTCTCATAGCTTAAGTCCTTTTAAATTACATAAAGTTTTCTTTTTGTTCCATTTTGTTGGATGTATTTTCTCAGTGCAACTTCTGCCTCTCTTTTTAATTAGTATTAATTTTCGTGTTTTATACGGTTTTATTTAATGTATTAATATTATATAAAATATTATGTGTTAATAAATTTAATGCATAAATTTAAATAATTAATTGCTATGATTTTCTATATGTTGTTTCCAATAAACAATTTTATAAAAAGAATCATATTTTATTTTTCTTTAATTCTTTTTGAAAACTTATATTAGAAAAGCAAACAAGATTATATAATGCTTAAATATAATAATAAAATTATAATACACTACTAAATCATCTTAATTTATTAATAAAGATATTAGGTAAATTTTGATTAACTATTACACTTTGCCATAAAATTTTGAATGTATTTAATATGTAAGGTTATGTTTAGCTATAATTATAATTATTATGTTTGGTAGATAATTAGTATATAATTAATTTGAATAATAAAAACATTAACATAAAGCATTGCCTATTAGTTATAATATATTTATACTATATTTCGTAATAATTATATTTATAATTATTTAATTTATTATTAAATAATTTTAATTCACATTTATTATTTGTATTATTACATAATAAACATTAAATGATATCTTATAACTGTCATAATAAATTCATAAAAATAATTAATACGTATATATAATTTTTAGTCATAATACTTTATAATTAATACTTTATTTTATAATATTATAATTTAAAATTGGATCGACAATTGAATATATTAGTTGGCAGTTTACTTGATTCAATTCAATATGCTATTTTTAATTAAAATTAGAAAAAATAATAAAATAAACTAAAATAATAGTGTACTTTTAAAATTATTATTATATGTAGATTTTTGAGTAAAATAGTGTAAATTAAATTAAATTAATTTTTTATTTTGATTAATTTTTTTGATTAACTGATTTTTAATTTCCAATCTAATTGAATTACTAATCATTCTCTATTCTATCGATTCAATCCACTAGTCGATTGCGAAAACACCGTTAACAACTATTCATATGCAATTAACTTTTTCTTTTAATGAGCTTTTTATAATAGGCGAGTCCAATTTTTAAGTTCAACCAATTAATTTATTTTCAGTAACTTATATTTTAAGAAAATGGTTAATCTAATTTATTCTCTACTACCTTTTCTCCTCTAAGTTTTATCATTCGTACTAATTATTATTCATTGGTTAAAAGATGAGGATGATGCTACTCAAGTTTTAATTTAGTTATAAAAATATCTGAAAATTGAGATTTGCAAATAAAAAGTTATCAAATTCAATTAGAGTGTATTTATGTACTTTGTTTTACAAATGTAGTTTGGGCTTTGTTCAATTATAAATATAACATTAATATTGATGTATATATTTATCTCTTAGAAGGAACAAAAAAAATATAAACTATAACATTAATGATGTATATATTTTTCTTTTAGAAGGAAAACAAATCATTCTATACTATAAAGACTATAGGAGTGTGGACAAGAAAATTAATTTTCATTTATGATATAAAATGGAGTCTCTTATTTTTATTTTTAAATTACATGCGCAGTTGATAGAAACGCAATTTACTACAAAGGTGATTGCACCACAATGCAACCTGTCACACTGCCCACAAAAGAAAAAGGAAAGAAAGGAAAGGACAGACCCGTAGAAGTGGAAATAATAAACGTTGACCATGCAAGTCAACACCAGCAAACTCTAAGTGGCCACACTATGTAGTACCACAGTTTCAACAGTAAGCCCAGGGCCAAACCCAAAAAGCACACCCCATTCAAGCCCCTCTCCAGTGGACTTGAGCCCTTCCTCAGCTGACTTCTTCCTCATCTCATCCAATATGAACAGCACACATGCACTAGACATGTTACCATACTCAGCTAATACATGGCGTGTGGCTTGTAGCTTTTCAGGTTTAAGACTCAGCTTTGCCTCTACTTGGTCCAGAATCGCAGGCCCACCAGGATGGGCAATCCAAAACAATGAGTTCCAATCTGAGATGCCTAAAGGTTGGAAGGCCTCAACTAGACTTTTTTCAACATTCTTGGAAATTAGCCCAGGGACATCTTTTAGGAGATGAAATGTAAGTCCAACTTCACGGAGATGCCCGTCTATAGCCCCATCGCTGTCAGGAAGGATGGTTTGGGCTGCTGAGACTAGCTCAAATATGGGCTTTTCAACCTGGGGCACTGGATCTGAGCCCACTATGATAGCTGCAGCACCATCACCAAATAAAGCTTGACCTACAAGGCTATCAAGATGTGAGTCGCTCGGCCCACGGAAGGTCACCGCAGTTATCTCCGAGCAGACCACAAGTACACGGGCACCTTTGTTGTTCTCAGCCAGGTCTTTGGCTAGGCGGAGCACCGTGCCGCCGGCGAAGCAACCCTGTTGGTACATCATGAGCCGCTTGACTGATGGGCGTAGGCCCAAAAGCTTAGTGAGCTGATAGTCAGCCCCGGGCATGTCCACACCACTAGTAGTGCAAAAGACCAAGTGGGTGATCTTGGACTTGGGCTGGCCCCATTCCTTGATTGCCTTTGTGGCCGCTTCTTTACCCAGTTTTGGAATTTCCACCACCACTATGTCCTGCCTGGCGTCCAGAGACGGAGCCATATATGCACATATATTGGGGTTTTCTTTTAAAATGTCCTCTGTCAAGTGCATGTAACGCTTCTTGATCATGGATTTCTCACCTGGAATGCATGGCCACAAAAGACAATTTAATTACTTAAAATTTTTCCAAAAGGAAAGAAAAATACAAACTTTTATTCTTAGCTTGTATATAAATTTTATGTTATTATGTCAGATCGATGATATGTATGGAAATGAGATTTTGCAAAATAAAGAATTGGGTATGTATGTCGCATTCAACTTTATTTTTTCTTAAAAAAACTATATCGTAAAATCACTGTAGAATTCATACAATATCATAGAAAACTAAAACAGAAAAGTATATGGATTATTATCTTATTTACCCAGTGATCAGTGACTAAACAGCATTTAATTTCCATCAAAACAATAATAAATAAATTACATGATCATGTATATAGTTAAGAAAATATATGTCTTACACATGCGCTTGAATTTCTCTTTAAGCTCCGTCTTATGCTCGCTGTTTGTGATGCGAAAATAATAGTCCGGATACGTGCTTTGATCGACACAGTTCGATGGAGTTGCCGTCCCGATAGACAGGACGGTGGCAGGGCCTTGTGCCCGTTGTGCCATGCGGACTTCATTTACCGTCACCACCATGTTGTAGTTCTTTAACAAAGAGAGGCGATGGTGATGATGGAGTTCGGATAATTAACCAAAGTCTTGGTGGCCCGATATCAAGTTCGAGCAAAACGTAGTTTATATACAACGAGATTGAGGTGCGAGGCAGTTACATGAGAGAAAGGTCGCTAACTACGCATCACGTGCATAGCCTAATAAGTAATAAGAAGGACCAACCGCTTGAGAGTATACGGGTACTGGTGGCACGTGCGAGTGAGTTTGGTAAGTTCATGCATTATTGGGACATCAAACTTCCACATGGTTTCTGCTTTTGTGTTGCTCTTACTTACCACAAAAACGGCAATATGTAAACCCATATCAAGAATTTTTGGCGATTGATGTTATCAGTTTTGCTTGGGTTATCACAAAATTTTACAGCATTGAACTGGAGATGGGTCGATAGGGTTTAGTGATACAGACTAAAAATGTCAGCAAAGGGTGATGCGGAGGGTACGTGGCCGGATCGCACACATGGGTCGTATGACCGAAATACGAGGTACAAAAAGCAGGGTGGTGCCGTTTCGTGACCCTATTAATTTCTATATGCTTCACACCACGAAATGAGCTGATTCTCTTGCTAATTAATTGTTCAAATTTTAGGAATTTGATTACTAAATTCTAGGATAAATTTTAGCATTCACAACCTAACACCTCAATATAAAATATATAAATATATTATGCTATTATCATGATATCTATAATTACTACCATTTTAAATTACATATCTATGTTAATTTTAATTCATTATTTAATTGAATTAAAATTTTGACTCCATCCATATCTATCTATCTATCTATCTATACACACACAAGTGTAAACATCTACGGGTTTATTTGTTACCTCTACAGTTTTAATGTATGTATACTATAATTGAATTGAAACGAGTCAAATATTATTATGTTTAAGTTTGATTTGTTTATTTTATTTTGAACTTGAACTTAAAATGAATTTAAATTTATTATTTAAACTTTATTTGTTAATTTCCAAACATATTCATGAACTTAATAAATAGATAAAAATTATATAATTTTAATAACTATTTTATTTCATAATTGTATTTCTGCCTAATAATATACACTAGTTTTACTTTTGTAAATTTAAAATTTAATTTTTACTTAATATATAATAATTATATAATCATTTTCATAGATATCATACAGAAATATTAATTTAAATAATCATTCTTTCTCTTTTAATGTCATGTTCTCCTTTTATAATATAAGAATTCAAGTAAAATAATTTATAAAATTAAAAATAATCTATTGAATTTTACTTGTATATGCATTTTAACTACTATATTATGTCATAGTTGCTATAGTTATATATCTATTTTCATTATATATTGATTTTAATTTATGACTCAACTAAATTAAATTTCTGATTTCGTCAATATATATATATATATATATATATATATATATATATATATATATATATATATATATATATATATATATATATATTTTTTAGAAAAAATTTTAATAATATATTACTATAAGAGTATTTGAAAGAGAAAAAAAATGATTATAT
>CATIWR010292587.1:0-12647 GCA_949677035.1 Omphalea diandra
GGGGTGCAGATGGTTGAGCCACAGCCTTGCCCTTTTTTACTCTTGAAATTTTCTTAGGAGCCTTATGAGAAGGTAGGAGAGTTTGGGAATTTAGAGAGTTTTGGAAAGAGAATTGATTTGGAGTAGGATGAAGTGATAATAATCACTATTTAGGGGGTTTATATAGTCATTGAAAAGGTGTGAAAATAGCTAGAAAAGACTAGAATTGGGTTTATGAAGAGTTGGAAATGGTTGGCATTCAAATCACTTAATGGTTTGGCAGTTACTCAAATTCGCGTTTGCGAACTAAGGAATCGCGATCGTGATTTCCTAGAAATGTGAGTAACAAAAAAAAATTCCATGAGAATATGCACTAGCAACCGTAAGAAATTTGAAATCTTGACCAAATTCGAGGTGGAGAGAGATAGTCACGACCGCAAATTGACTATTGCCATCCAGGTGACATGGACCGTTAATTCATAATCGTGAACAATGACTTATGACCACGAATTACAAGGTAGCAAGGATAAGAAGAAGAATTAAGTTTTTGAAAAAAAAAATTCAAAGTTGTCAACCTCTTGTTTATGCTAAATTAATTGCAATATGTCACAGAAAATCACAAGACATATAATCAACACATAAGATCAAATTTTCACTTCAAGGAGCTTCTATCATGCATTCCCAATTCTCTCTTAATGAAGTTCAATTTTTCTTCATTGAGAGGTTTAGTGAAAATATCTGCAAGTTGATGATTTGTGTCAATAAATTCTAACACAACATCACCCTTTTGGACATGATCTCTAAGAAAATGGTGTCTAATGTTTATGTGTTTACTCCTAGAGTGTTGGATGAGATTTTTAGAGAGATTGATAGCACTAGTGTTATCACATTTAATGGGAATGTGATCAATCACTTTGCCAAAATCCTTTAATTGTTGTTTCATCTAAAGAACTTAGATGCAACAATAACCCGCAACTACATACTCAGCTTCCACGGTGGATAAGGCAACCAAAACATGCTTTTTGCTAGACCAAGATACTAGACATTCACTTATAAATTGGCAAGTTTCAAAAGTATTTTTTCTATCTAAAAGACTTCTTGCATAATCTGCATCTGAATAACCTATGAGACTAAAAGATGAGTCCCTAAGATACCATAAACCTAACTTTAATGTGCCATGCAAATACTTGAAAATTCTTTTAACAACATTTAAAATGTGATTCTTTAGGAGTGGATTGGAATCTAGCACACATGCATACACTAAACATAATATCAGGCCTAAAAGCAGTTAGATAAAGTAGAGATTCGATCATACCTCGATATTTCTTTTCATCTACCATCTTACCCGATTCATCTTTGTTCAACTTGATGGTACCAGTTATGGGGGTTTTTGCTACTTTGCAACTATCCATGCCAAACTGCTTGAGTATCTCCTTTGTATATTTGATTTGGTTGATGAAGATCCCTTCTTTGGTTTGCTTGATTTGTAGACTGAGAAAGAACTTGAGCTTTCCCATCATGCTCATTTCGAATTCTCTAGTCATACACTTAGCAAAATCCTCACAAAGAGATTCATTAGTAGCACCGAAAATGATATCATCAACATAAATTTATACAATGAGTGTATCATGCTTGTGCCTTTTAACAAATAATGTAGTGTCCACCTTTCCTTTGTCAAAATCATTTTTCAAAAGAAATGAACTAAGTCTTTCATACCAAGCTCTTGGAGCTTGTTTCAATCCATACAAGGCTCTATTCAATTTAAAAACATGATTAGAAAAATTATGAGACTCAAAACTAGGAGGTTGTTCAACATAAACTTCCTCCTTAATTACTCTATTTAAAAATATACTTTTTACATCCATTTGAAAGAGTTTAAAATTCATATGGCATGCAAAGGATAAAAGAATCCTAGTGGCCTCTAATCTTGCTATAGGGGTAAATGTTTCATCATAATCTATGTCTTCCTCTTATTTATAACCCTTAGCAACTAATCTAGTTTTATTTCTAGTGATGAAACCTTGCTCATTTAACTTGTTCCTAAACCCCCATTTGCAACCCATAATTAGGTGTTCTTTAGGCCTTAGGATAAGTTCCCACACAATGTTTCTCCCAAATTGGTTGAGAATCTAACTTTTAATGACAAAATCTAACTTATAATATGCAAAACAACACTTAATGAAAAGCATTAGAATTGTTCAATCTCTATTGTCAAGATTAAAAGAGGTTCATGACTTCAGTTAAATAAGCTTAGTTCAACACCATCAATCAATGTGATGCTAATTTAGTAAAAACTTTTTACTAGTATGCTTGGCCATAAGGAGATGTTTGTTTATCAACTCGATTAAATTGAAAAGATTCTTTGCTTAGAACTTTTTAACCATCACCTCCTATTGAGGGAGGACCTTGATATTTGTGTTACGCTCTTCCTTAATGATCCATGTTGATGGAAAAGAGATGTCCTTAGCATAAGTAACTATGAATACTTGTGCTTCCATCCCTTTAGAGGAGAGGGGTAGTTACTAAAAAGCCCTATACTTAAACGTGATGAGACATGACAGTGGTCCTCCCTCAAGAAATCTGAAAGTGAGTATACATGTTTAAACACATTGATGATGAAAGGCAAGCCCTTCTCATGAGCTAATAAGAACATCCCTAATTGTATTGTAAGGGCATTAGGGTTGAGCTAAAAAGGTGTTAAGAGGCAAAGGCATTGGCAACCTAAGCCTAGCCTTCAAATCTTCCTGATATATCACTAATTGGTCTTAGGCAATGTAGACAAAATCGACATATCCTGCTTAGGCATGCTAAAAGTGAACTCACTCAGAATTCTTTACTGTCTCTAAATCTTGAGCAGATCTTGCAATGTCAATCTACTCAGAATTTATATAACCTGAGGGTTGGTTCTTTGTACCTTAATATGCTCTAGTTAAGCCACCAGTTCCACCAGCTTAACATTTCTTACCTCGGCTCTCATGATTCATCCACTTAAGCTAACTCTACCCTTAGCCTCCTCTTTGTTAGCCCCTTCTCCCACGCATGTTTCTTCTTTATTCAACCTAAAACCTAGGGCCTTCATATTCTCTATAAAATATCCCTCTTAAGCCCTAAGCACAATTAGGTTCTTAATATGAGAAGAAGAAGAAGATGATTCATCTCGAAGATCCATGGTAGGAATTCAATAGGAACAAAAGCAAAAGAAAACAAAAAGAAAACCTACAACTCACCTTTTACAAATTGGAAGTGAAAATCCTTAAATGCAAAAATAATATTGTCTAGATTATTAATCTCTAAAAATAGAAAAAGGGTTGCTCTTAGGTTGTAGTAGAAGTGCAAATGGAACAACAAACTGCTTCAAAACCTATTTATAGTCCCCAAGGGAGAATATGAAGTGTTTGAGCCACGCGAACCATTGCTTCATCAAATGATGCATATTAAATCAATAAACACTTCTTAATCGAAGCAGTTTAATCACACAACATTTGACATTGCATCTGACGAGATGTTTTGATTTTCAATTTTTGAAATTTAAAATTTCCTTTTAAGCACCCATAAGCTCAACCTGGCTCTACAACTTTGTTAAATATTGGCCCAACCATATTGGCTCAATCACTTTCCTTAAATAAATCTGAGACGCAAACTAACTCGGATTGGGAGAGGGGACATATGATACTACTTGAGTGATGGGCTAGGCCCAACCACACACAAAGCTCGGTTTGACCCCATAATCAAGATGACAAGATTAGCTCAACCCAGAATAAGGCTCGCCAACCCACAAGCCAGCATGACTTGGCCCAGATAAGGAACTGAGCGCATGGCTCATCCTTATTAGGAAATTATGACTTTTCAATAGGAAGTTAGTCCTTATCAAGAAGCAACACTCCTAAACAGTAAAGATTCCAAGTTCTACACCTATAAGGAAACAAGTCACTCCTATATAAAGAACCTCACCAAGTATTTCTTACCCTTTTTACAATCACTCACTTCACCTTTCTAGTAGATGACTAACTTAAGCATTGAAGTGGACTTCTAGTGAATAACTATATATCCCTCTTACCATTACTGTCTTATAAAAGTTGAACCAAAAGTGTCAAACCAACCACCTGAAGATGACCTAACCAAACCAACCTTAGTTGTAAATCTCACAACATAAAAAACAATTAAGTTCCTTAGTAATTTTACTAATATATAATAAGTTAAAATTAAAGGAGGAATACATAAAACATCTTAAAAAAATAGGCCTACTGTAAGCCTATGTGAGCCTATATATGATATGGGGACATGATTACCATTTGGCAATTTAATAGGTGGACCATGTTTTGCTTTAGTTATATTCAAAGAATCTAAATCATAAATAATGTGACATGTATAACCTAAGTCTGTAACCCAATTATTAGCTAGGTTAGAAGGAAGACTTAAAGCCATACATGCAACATTAACTAGCATATTGGAAATGCTTGATTTGATTAAAGCAAGTTGTTCACTTGTTCTTATTTAAAAGGTGAGGTTGCACCATTAAAAATGATCTTAGCAATGGTTGCAGCTGCGTATTGAAAATATGACGTTTAGCTTGACTTCCATTTTGTCAAAAATTAGGATTTCCAAGTTTATTTCGACATATATATTCTGAATATCCATCAAGTCCAAAATAATTGAACTTGCATTGAGTTCCATCTTATCGAAAATTTGGATTTCTTTCTTTCGACATTTTAATTCTAAACGCCCACCAAGTCCACAAATAGCACAATGATATTTTGGTTTACCACCTGATGATCTGCTTTGTTGATTATGAAGGGCAGCTAAGGCTGATTGATCTTGATGATTGACAAAATTAATTGTGAAAATTGATCATTGCCTTTCTTCCTATAACAAAAGACAATAAGCTTTGAAAATAACAGGTAATGGATTCATGAGAAGAATTTGACTCCGAACAGCACTATATGTTTCATTGAGACCCATAAGAAATTGGATCAAATGATCTCTTTATTAAAGATTGTTTATTTCTTGATTACTACCACAAGTACAAGTAGGACAATTGTTATAGGTAAAAAGCTCAACCCACAATCCTTTAAGGGTGGTATAGTATGTAGCAATTGAATCTTTTCATTGTACATGGTTGGCTACGGTCCATTGTATTTCAAAGAATAGTGATGCATTTTCTTGAGAAAATGTCTCATGGATATCAACCCAAACTTCATGGGCTGTATTTATACAAATGACTCTACTGGCTATGTCTCTAATTACAACATTAAGGAGCCATGAAAGACTCATGTTGTGGCAATGATTCCAATAAGGAAAAAATGAGAACTTTCAACAGGTTTTGTAACTGTACCATTAACAAAACCCAGTTTATAATTATCACCATTTAATTGTTGAGTAACTAACATGGTTCCTTGTGAATGGTGTACATAATATGGTGATGAGGAATCAGGTTCTGTATTTGTAGTAGTGGATGGAAATTTGGAACAATAGCCTCCATTTGAGAATAGAATTGTGCTTAATCGAGACTCAAGAATGCTAAGCCAGTAGGATTTCCTTTTGGAAAGAAAGGACTAGAGATGGTCCTGATAGCATATTAGTATTGTAATCGGCTCTACTTGTCTTATTCATTGACTAAGAAAATATAGAAATGGTCTTACAATGGTTAGGAAAATATTAAGCCTAAAAGTAAGGAATACAGAAAGGTAACAGAACAATCAAATACAAAAGGAATACAAAAAGGTAACAGAACAATCAAATACAAAAGGTCTATATATAAATAAAAAAATACATAATTAATGTGACAAAAATTTTATCCTTAAATTCTATTATTAGTAACTAAAAAATTATTATTCAAAAATTAATGTTCTCCATAAATAAGGAAAGCCTTTTTCTCTTTGGTTGAGTTACAACAATCCTTCCATTCGACTATCCTAATTTATAAAAAGGTACTACTTAATTATTTGAGCATGCAATGTTATTAATTTTCATGTTTACAAAATTTTATCCTTTAATTCTACTATTATTTACTAGAAAATTATTATTCAAAAACTAATGTTCCCCATAAATAAGAAAAGCCTTTTTCTATTTGCTTGGGTTACAACAATCTTGCCGTTCAATTCTCTTAGTTTATAAAAAGGTCCTACTTAATTATTTGAGCGTGCAATATTATTAATTATGTCATTATAACTTTTATTCAAAAGTAATGCTAAATATATAGTGTCTAATAAATTCATAAAGTACATTAAAATTGTAATAATATTTAATCTTTTAAAATAATTAAGTAATCCTAAAAAATTTTCTTAAGCTAATTTTTTTGGGATCCATGAAAAAAGGCTAAAAAAGAAAAAATTACATTCATAACTAATTTTTTTAGTTGAAGAGAAAAATAAGTTTAATGAATAAAGAAAATAAGAAAACTTATAGGTTTCTTTCATTAAACTATATGAATTATATAGAGTTTACATTTGGATACTTTGTCATATTTATGCTCTGTCCTCTTCTAATTATTCCCTTAGTAGAGCTTGAATTCTAATGGTATTGACTTTTCTTCTTTAAAAAAAATATAAATAGTATATAAAAAATTAAAAAAACTTATAAAACATGAATAAAAAGCAGCCAAATTGAAAAAAAATAGAGATAAGAAAAACTAATTCTTAAGAGATCTACACACTAATATTTCAGAACACCAAAATGAGACGTTGGTCATTCAAGTGTTATTAACAGAATCAAGCTTAAGGAAAGAAAATGCTAAAATATTATTAATTTAAGAAATAATATATAAAAATACAATTTTATCCAAGTAATACACAAATATTATAAAACATTAATGTTTTAACTATATTTTAATTTATCATAAAATTTAAATTAATTTAGCATTTTAAAAGACATAAAAAACATAAAATATAATATCGCACAATCAATTGAAGAATAAAAATATTATTATATTAATTTAGAAACTTGAATATTAAATATTGATTTTTGTTTTACCTATGCATAAATTAATTTGTTATTATTAATAATAGAATTTAAACTATGATATATATATATATATATATATATATTCAAACATTAATTTATAAAAATTATAATTTAAACGTTATTTATTTTATAAATTTATGGCGTATGCCACATCTAAAAAAAAAACTAGGTGATATAAATACATTAAAAAAAAAAAAAAAACGAAACTTCTTTTGGTGAGGAAATTACTGGAGAACGTTCTCAACATAACGCTACGTTCAAATAACTTTTTCGCGGAGGCATTAACAGAAGTTTAAGAAGACGTACATATGTTGCGTGCGAAGGGGATGTGCACTGCTTATTGATGAGCTCTATGGATTGTATAAGAGCGAGTAATTGCTGTGAGGTTTATTACCTTCTTGCACTTTTCTCATTTGTGGCATGTCAGTAGCTAGGGTTTTTATTCGATTGAGTAAATTTAGCCAAGCAAATATGGCTAGCTAACTATTATTGTTAATCTTCTCAATTCTCTTTACTCACTACAACCTTATTAATATGCATTCTTTTTCCGTTTATGATATATACATATATGTACACATGAGAAAAATCACAGTTTGTGCGGATATTTATATGCAAGTCTCATATATTAAAATGTATAATTACATTTATTTAAACACATGAATGAATGATTATTTTGGATCTATATATATCTGGTCATGCCGCTGCTTATGCGCGCTCGTGTCTGCCTTCACATACATACATATGCAGTCAGTAAGAGATAATACTAAAAAAATTTTCTCGCGTCACTGTTATATCCCGGCAGAGAGTCGGCCAAACAAACTTCCCGGCCAACACTCATACTCCATGGGCCTTATTATAAAATATTTATGTATATGGTTGTACGTAACTCTTACAGAGCCAGCCAACCGTTATGATTACTCCATAGACTATATATATATATACACACAAACACACACACACACACACACCCTTTAGTCAATAATATCCTAACAACTTTCTCCCCAACATGACACCCCCTTAAATCATATCACCACAAAACATTGATACATATTTCCTTTTAATAAGAATCATAACAATATCATCGTTTTAACAATACTTAACTCATAATAATTAATCACTGTTGGCAGATCATTAGACACTAATTAATCAGTTATTACCTCGTGATTGAGGGACATAGCAGCAGCATGAGGGTTATGACCTCCATCACCAGTACTAAAAGCAAATCCAGCGCCTGCTGGGGATTCTAGGGAAGAAGATGTTGTGTAACCAAGAGCTTCTTTCCAATCACCAATGCATGGTTGGTGTGGGTTTTGATTATTGTTAGATTGAAGCAAGCGAATCTGCTTCTTCAAGAACTTGACATATCGAATTGCTTCATCTAGCATGGAAGCAGTGTCGAGTTTTGTCCCTCCAGGAACAAGTCTTTGCAGAATTCTCATCTTTTCACTTATTCTTTCTCTCCTGTGTCGTGCTGCTGTGCTCTGGAGATCGTCGCTGATCCTTACGTTCCTCCTTTTAGGCTTGCGAATTGATGCTGGATCTATGTCTACAGGTTGCATCGCTGCGATTTTGTATATCATTTCTTTCATGGTTCCTAGTTCTTCTTCTTCCTCTTCATATGGTTCTTCCTCTAATTCCTGCATTCCTTGTCCCATATGGTCACCAAGAAACGCTGATATGGTTATAGGTCTGGAAGAAGATGGGGTTTGGGTAGAGTAGCCGGGAAAGTATGACTTGAAAGGAACTTGTTGGCCATGGAAGATTTGGTTTTCCATTGACATGTCAAGATCTGTAAACCTATCAGTTTGGTTGATATCCATGTTAAAAAAAAAAAAAAAAGATTAGATTTTTGTGGGATTTCCTTACAAAAACAAACAGAGAAAGAGGGGATACATCTAGGTCTATATCTGCCTAATAGGATCTTGATATGGTCTCTCAGTCATGAATGATAACTTATTGCTATAAAAGGAGGGTTAAGTTTGGTCAGTGATGAAACAAAACATCTAAGGGATTTCTCTGTAACGTGGAGAAGTTTTAGGGCACAAAACCAAAGGTTTAAAGTTTTGTTGAAATGGAAATATGATGCAACATCAAGAATTCTGTAAAAAAATATAAAAATAATAGAAAAAATATAGCTAGGCTAGATGGCCTGGGTGGACATGTAGCTATACATCAAACGATCGAGGGCTGAGATTCTTTTTCTTTTCTGGCAATATATCAGAACCGTATGGCTGCCTATAGACTTAAGAATTGCATTTAAGGAATGCTAGCTCGCAGACACTTTGCCACATCCGTAAAATCGTTCCATGTTACTTTTCTGACTGTGGGCTAATTATCAGGCCAACACAAGCACTGAAATCCCAGCTAGGCTGCTGCTTCTTTTAAAGGTCCAGTTTTTAAGATAATATTTTCTCTTTGTTTCGCTAAATGTTGGCGGTGAATTTTGGTTTACTTTTTTTTTATTTCCTCTCTTAATTCTTTTAATTTATAGAGTAAACTAAAAATAATAGCTTAATCTAAAAAGAGCTTATACTTATTTCTCTTTTTTTTTTTATTCTTCTAAATAGAAATAAATACGGATAGACTATAAATAATAAAGACACAAGAAAAATAGTAGAGAAAACATTGCTTGTAGGAGTGTAGTTGAGCCAAGCCAAGTCGAACTCTATCAGGCTCGAGCTCAATCTTGACAACGCTTGAAGCTCAAGCTCGATTGAACTTCAATTTTTAAGCTCGTACTCGAGCTCAATTAAATACTTGAGATTAATAGAATTAAACTCATTTATTTATATAATTTTTTTTTTTTGTGAATCATGTAAATTAAAATTTCACTTCAAGTAAGCTTGATTAAGTTCAAATAAGCTCAATTAGGCATAAATCTATTAAACTTAATTAGATAATATGGTAAACATGCCTAAGAATAAATTAATAAAATTACTTAATATTGCCTAAGTTCGATTAACCTCGTAAGCCTCTTGAATTAAGTGTTTTAATACTCGAATTCGACATGTTTGATTACTCAAGTAACTCAAACTCATTTGATTAAACTCGAGTAGATTTTGAGTATTTCTCGAATCTATCTCGAATAATTTGTGAGTTGTCTTAGCTAGTTTACACTCCTAATTGTATGCTTCAAAAATGAAGTTAATAATTCAAAATTTCAATCTATTTATGTATTTTAATAATTTTATTAGTATCCAATTTTATTTTACATAATTGTAAATTATAAGAAAATGTATTTCTAATATAGTGTTTGGTTAAAGTATGTTGCAATAAATATTTTAAGAATTTAAAAATACTTAACCATTTGTAAATACATGTTCTTACTATGCGATGTTTTTTTTTTTTATTCTATTAGGTAAATTTTATGTCACTAAGTGTACGATACAAATGAAAAAATATTTTTATTGAATATCTCACTTAAGTTTTTACTTATTCTTTTTTTTTGAAATAAGTATATTTTAGGTCCAACAATAATTTACATATTTTCATCATTTTTTTGGATATATTGATTCTCTAACTAATTTTTTAGCTAATTTTGATCTTTCTGCACATTAACTGTCCTTTTTGCTTATAAAAACATTTCATTAAATTTATCATATACTAATTAATTTCTTTGTTAATGTAGTTATCATTAATTCAATTATTTGTATCTAAGTGGCCGAATTCTGTTTCAGTTCATCCATACTTTTATTTTCATTATTTCAATTTTTTTTTCTTTCATAGAGAATAATTCTAATTTTATTAATTCTAATTTTATCTTTTGAATAAAAGACATTTATGAATACTATTATAACTTTTAAGTATTTAAAATTTTATTCAACTTATTTGTTGGCCCTAAGCACTAAGAAGGGGAGTTGAATTGGTGTATAAAAATTAAAATTGGAAAGAGAGAAGAGAAATGAGTAGAAAAGAAACACATAATTTATAGTGGTTCGGGTATAAACAACCATACGTCCACTCCCCAATTCTTAGAAATTGGGTGTTCCACTATCTTTTAAAGGTGTTTTAAAGTTTATACCAAACTTTTACACTTTGTGTTTTGAAGGCTCACATAACAACCTATATACTTTGTATTTTGAGGCTTACATAATGACCTTTACACTTGTATTTTTAACAGGCTCACACAACAACCTATACACTTGTGTTTTGAAGGCTCACACAACAAACCTCTCTTAGTTTTTTGAGGCTCACACTATAACCTATTACAATTGGTGTTTATGCTCACACCAAATAAATACCTAAAGAATAAAAAGAGTGAGCAATAAAATTGCAAGAGTTTGGGTACAAAGTTATCAATTCTCTTGCGTTTACATATGTTTGGTGACGTATTTATAGCCACTATCACCAAAGAGATGTTGCAATAAAACTGGTATAAAATCATCAAAGTGTGCTAGACAGATTTTCGCATTAAATGTTTGATAGTCTTAATTTGCGGTCGTTACTACTTGTTAGCAGTTGCAAAATCCAAATTCCATAAGGAAAACCTCGTTTGTATCTAGCGGCTAGTCCATGTGGCAGCTTTTGATGAGTTTACTACGAAAATATAGTCGTTGTCTTTCACCTACTCTCAAAAATAGCAGTCACAATTTATCTTGTACAGGACGCGACTTTGGACGTGAATTCCTCTACCAAAAGTGTTCATCTTCATCTTTTGGATTCGCTATCGCTACCAATAAGTTTCCATCACAATTTTGACTTCCAATGGTTACCTGGGAGACTTGTCAAGCTATAGTTATGGACTTGATTGCATCTTGAGTTACTTTGAAATTCGCGGTCGCGATTGAGACAAGCCTTACACTACGAATTCGTTTGTGACTCCAACTTTCCTTTTTTTGAATTAGTCGCGGTAAAGAAGTGGCCCGCAAATACATGTGTCCATTTTATTAGCCTCCCTTGGTCTAGTTTGCGATCGTGATTTATCAAGTTGTGGTTGCGAATTAGAGAGCACTTGCTTTCTTTGAGGATTTTTTAACTTCATCCAACTTTCAATGTAAAGATTAACTAAAAAACTACAAAATAACACTTAATATGAAATATTAGAATTGATCAATCCCCTTTGTTAAGATCAAAAGAGGTCCAAGACTTAGGCTTAACCACCCTAGTCTAACATTATTTACATCATATAAATAATTATTCTTAGTATGACTATGTATAATTTATTTTTGCTCCCTTAATTTAGAATTTTGGCTTTGCTCCTACTTTCTTAATCATTAAATTTACATAACTTTGTGAGCAAAGTATAGCATTCATCTCATATGAAAAATATAAAATAAGTAATCTCTTGTAAATAGCCTAGTATGATTGATTGTAAATGAATTCATGTAAATATTTAGATTTCAAACTATGATGATGCTAGGGAACTTAAAGGTTTAAGGTCTCTAGAACCTGCAGCAAGTATAATTTAACTCATTAGAAGGTCCATTATGTCTTCCACTACATCAATATGATATTAAAATCCTAAACTTACATTAACATCACATCAAATTATATAGAACTAATAAAAGTTAGAGACTAAGCAGGACATAATCCCAAAGCATCTTGAAAAGTATGATTGTGAGCACCTTAATTTTTGGGTTATGCTTAAACTAGTGGAATCTTGCTTATGACTCTTATCTTTGATTGATTAATGGGGGATCAAGAGGACAAGAATCATACATTGATGCAACCCTGACAATGGTATGTGTTTCTGATCATCGAGAGATCCT
>CATIWR010292594.1:0-20114 GCA_949677035.1 Omphalea diandra
GGACAAAAGATTGGTGTCTTGTTCCTATTGGTTGAAAGTTAAACAGTTTTGCTTTTAGTCCCTTTTCTTCATTCCTTCATCACCTTCGTCCATTCTCTAATTTCTAGATGCTCTTTATACTTTTAGATGAGCTCTCAAACACCATTATTTATGATGCTATAGTAAGCACACAACATGAAATAATTTATCATATAACTATATAAACACTGCATATATATTCAAACATCCCAAATGCAATGATGCAATTGTAATTGTTGTGTTTTTACAATTCACATGTCTAAATGATTATTTATCCTGTGCATATGTTCATGTGAGATTTCATATCATTTGATATAGTGCATATGCTCATATGTGATTTCATATCATTTGTACAATGAATATATTCATGTGATAATGCCAATGAATAAGGATAGAGATGTTACAAAAGGTGTATGGGATGAATATATTGACTTGATTGAATTTGCTTATAATAATCATTATCATAGTAGTATACATATGGCACCATATGAAGCACTATATGGAAGAAAATGTTGAAGTCCAATCTATTGGGATGAAGAAGGTATGCGTGTTTTAGAGGGGCCAGAACTAGTGTAAGACACTATGGACAAGGTGAAGGTAATCGAGAGCAAACTTAAAACAACACAAGATAGGTAAAAAAGCTATGCAGACCAACACAAAAGAGAAATGGAATATAAGGTGGCAGACAAGTGCTTCTTTGAGTTTCACCATGGAAAGGAATAATTCGATTTGGCAAAAAGGGGAAACTAAGTCCTCGATACATAGGACCATATGAGATCCTAGAAATAATCGTTCTGCTGGCTTATAGGCTAGCACTGCCACTATAGATGGCTCATATTCATGATGTATTCCATGTGGGTATGCTAAGAAAGTATTGGTCTAATCCTACACATATACTTAGGGATCTAGCAATAACAATTGCAGATGATGTAAGTTACATTAAAAAACTAATGGAAATCATTGGTTATAAGAGAAAAGAGTTACACAATTGAGAAATCCCTTTAGTTAAGGTGTTATGGAGAAACCACTCACAAGAAGAGGTTATATAGGAAACCAAAGAGAACATGAAATGATAATATCCACATTTGTTTACAAGTATTGAATTTTGAGGATGAAATTCTTTATAAGAGGGATGAAAATGTAACATCCCCATCCATAGTCATTAGCATTATCACATTAACATATTCATTGTATAAATGATTTGCAATGCCATATGAACATATGCAATAGACAAATGATCATTTAGATATGTGAATTGGATAAGCATGATTATGACACTTGCACTATTGCATTCGGGACACTTGAACATATATGTAACGTTTGTATACTTGCATGGTAAATTATTTTATGTTGTGTGCATGTTATAGCATCCTAAATAATGGTGTTTTAAAGCTTTTTTAAAAGTATAAGGAGAATATGGGGATTAAGAGATGGATAGAGGTGATGAAGGAGTGAAGAAGAGGGCCTAAAGGGGAAAAGTGAACTTCCAACCATTAGAAATGAGACACCATGATTTTTATCTTGTTAAAATAGGTTTATAAGTGGAATTTCTTAGCCTTTAGGATCATAATAGAGAGGTTAAACATGAGGGGCAATAGAAGAAAGAGAGAAACCTAAGGAAGAAAGAAAAAGAAGAAGAAGAAGAAGAATAGGGAGAAGAGTGAGCCACCTAGGAAAGAATCCTAAGGTTTTATGGTTATGGGAAAATAGGTAAGTTAATTTATCTTCTTTCCATATGAATTTAACCTCTCATGACATGTTAATCATGCATGGTTAGTTAGAATTATGGAGTATTTAAGGTAGAACTCTTGGATGGAAGTTGGAATTCAAGAGAAACAAGAGCTACCTATGTTAGTTTTGTTGTTAGGGTAGCTTGTTACACCCATAATTTGATAACCATAGAAGGGAAATAAGGGAAAGTGTAAAATATTAAAGTTGTAGCTTTATGCCCCATCTAAATGAATATCAAATAGTTTTGCTTGATTTTGTGTGTGTGAGGGGATATGGCCCCTTCATCAGGGCTGGTTCACAACCAACCAAAATCACCTCAGTCTTTCTGTTTTCACATATTTTGATGACTTTATGTGCTGATTTAGACAAAGTGTACAATATGAAATTTCTAAGGTTATATTCCTTATAAATATCTGTAAAACAGTTTTGATTGATTTGTTGTGTGGAAAAAGATATGGCTCATTGATTTTGACTGACCCTATGTCCAGATGAAACCTCATCAGTCTTATAATTCTATTTTCTAAGAATATGATGGAAATGGATTCAAAATTTGGTGGTGTATTAAACATGAAAGTCATATATTTATGTATTATCTACATGCCTGTAAAATATTTTTGCTAAATTTAACATGGTTGTTGAGATATTGTCGCTTCATCATTATTGATTGTCACCATTTTGAAAACCCGCTCACCCTGAGATTGGTCATTTATTTTGGTGACTTTATAGACTGAATTAGACAAAAAGTAAAACATAAAAAATGTTCATTTATGTGTTTTGTAATTTCTAGTAAATTAGTTTTGCAATTTGATTTGTACAATTTGAGATATACCCAGGAATGTAAGACCTACTCAGATTGAGATGACATTGAAACATGGCAATATTCAAAAATTGACCACATTTTCTATATGCCTTATATTGATCGAAAATTTGAATATTTTGTATTATTATGTGTCTATTTTACTTTAAAAAAAATAATGAAGCCATTTGGATAAGTATATCTAGAGTTATTATTGTGAGAGTGTAGCAAGCTCATGCTGCCATATAAGGAAAATATTCATAAACACTAGGTCCACTTGCATGGATCATGTCATAGTTGCATACCAAGCATTCATAATCATTTTCACATACTTATAACCATATATGTATCAAATATTAGGATCTCAACACTTTGAGGAAGCCCTATAGAGAGAACCAAACCTACCATAAAGGTTTGTCACATCAAAAGGTGAGTAAAAACCATAATTAGATTCTAATGTGAATGTGTGATAATTTTATGATTTGATTATGTTCTATTGCATGTATATGTGATTGAATTGTTACATTTTACATGTGAATACAAGTCAAGTGAGAATTATGCTCTTAATGATTACTTGGTATACCATTATAAATGAACACTTGCATACGGAACTTAAAGGATATTGTGATCGGCTTGACAAACACTTACGAATCACTTGGAAAAGGGGCTAATATGGCCTATTGTCACATGTTGTTGATCAAATGATCCACTTGTTATATGCTAGCCAGCAAAATCAAATGTCACTTGAATCACATGAATTCTCGAGAGCAATGTTTGCCTTGCAATGTCACGATAAAAATCAATCTATTGTGTTAGCACTTACATAGTAAATTATTATACTTATAATGTATCCTAATGACAATTGATTATTGGTTATACCATAAAAATCTTATTATTATTTTTATTCATTGAGTCGCAACTCACCAAATCGCAATTATGTTTTTTAGATACTAAAGTATAGAGTTTGGATACCATGGTGCATAAAGTTTTGCTTAGAGACTCATGGACCACAGGTCGTCGGCTGAATTTCAACTTTCTCTCTCTCCTTGTGTCATGTACATACATCTAGACAGGAACCAGTTTATAGTCACTAGTTGAACATTGGATAACATATATCTAAATTAACTACATGTTGGATTGTGTATGTATGATGAATAAAACCTTTATGCATATGTATTTTTGGACATGAATGCCATGTTTTGTAAATGAAAATGGTTGTTACATAATATATAAGAAAAGGGAATAAAACCTTAAAATCTAAGTATAAATTCGGCCATAAGGAGTTTGGCCACTTAAAACATGTTAAACAAAGGTTTCGTAATGAAATAAGGAAGAAAAGAATGCCTTGTGATTACATAAAGAGGTATTTAGCATTCATAAGGTAATATCAAAAGTAAATCTCTTAAAGATGCTTAAAATAATGAAAGACTAATAAAGATAGCCCTAAGAAGAATAGGACACCAAATTTAGCCAATAGCAGAAGTCTTGAATAGTTCTTACAAATCTTGAATATGTCAAATAATCTTGAAAATCATTGAAAGATCTTGTAGAATCTTGAAAATCTTGGAAGAATCTTAAATATTATAGATGTCAAGTGTCAAATCTTGATTAGTGCATATTAGATTCTTGATTCTATCTTAAGAAATAAGTTTTCATGTTGTTGGAACATGTTTTGAATATTTATAGTTAAGACATGACAATCTTATCCAACATGTTTTGTCTCATGTATTATCCTAAACCAAATTTTACAACTTGGGCTTATTTTGTTAGGCTTCTCAGTAGAGGCCCACAAAAAGTATCTAGAACTAAAATTACATCCATTTGGGCTTGGTTTGGACTTGACAATGATCCACTAAATCCCTTCACTAAAATTTTGATCTTCAACTTTGACTTTAACCATGCGCCATCCATGAATCCATTAGGCATATTGGGCTTGTTTGCATCAGTCATTAAGGTAAAAAATTGGTGAAAGTTTCAATGACTATGTGATAACATGGAAAAGCTAGCCTTTGAGGCAACTACAAGGATAATGTAGAGAGTACAAGTCAGAATGATGATCAATAGAGCATTGCCAGCATTAGTGCCAAGATTTAAGGGATGTTGGTTCAAAATTTTAAAGAACTCAGGGAAGCTAGCCCATAGGCCAAAAACCTAGAGTTTAAATCAAAGAAATAGTATGGCAAAAGAAGAAGCACACATCCTAAGCTCAAGAGGAAGGGAACAAGACTGTTGATGTAAACACAATAAAAGTCCTAAGATAATTCATAGATTTAGGCATGCCTCTATCCAAGGCATTCAGAAGCCTACAGAAGAAGGGGTATTAAAGCCATTAGCACCAAGCCTCCTCCTATCGAGAGGACATGATGTAAATGCTTATTGTGTCTTTCATCAAGGAGCTAGACACAATGCAAATGATTACTATAGGCTCAAACATGGGATTCAAGACCTTATTGATAACAAAGCTATTATTCCACCAAACTCTGGGAGGTTGAGCATAAGAGGTAATCTACTTCCAAATTGCCATAACAACCCACCATCGAATCAAAGAGCATTCATGATTGACTCTGGGATTCTTAAGAAGGTTGTAATGATCACTTTTAAGGAAGTATCCCCTATGAAAGTCATAACTATTACTTATGCCATTAATTTTTAGGATAGTTTAGATGATAAAACTAAGAAAGTGTAGAGGCAGAGAATGATCAAATTATAGGAGGAGAGTAATGAATAGAGGAAAAGAAATAGTTGAACCATGTAACTAGAAGTAAGAAGTATTACACAGATTAAGAAGGAAAAGGAACAGTCGTTGATGAAGGAAAAGGAGGAGGAAAATCATATTCTAAGGCAATTAAAGAAGATGTCAGCTTAGATGAATATGTGAGAATTGCTCATCACCACTTAGGAGCATAAGAGGGCAATGGTTGAAGCCTTGTTAAGTTTGATTATTTCTAAGGAAACAACACCTAAGGATGTGGTAGCCCTAGTTACTAATAAATGAAATATTGATTTTTCTGATAAGGATTTACCTCTCAAAGGAAGAGATCATAATTTAGCTTTATTAATTAAAGGCAAAGTAAGAGGGAGGCAAGCTCTGTATGTAATGGTTGATGATGGATTCAGGATCAATATTTTCCCTTGGAAGCTATTGCATAAGTTTAATGTAATTAAGAAAGATTTGGAAACATCCTATAGTATCATCAGAGCTTATGACCAGCCACTAATGTATTTAAGACTATGGTGGAGATAGGGATTGTAGAGGCCATAATGGAGTTTACGATGCTAGACATTTCCATTACTTTTTTATTATTATTGGGAAGGCTATGGAACCATCCTTCAAGAGGTGTGCCATCCATCATGCACCAAAAGGTCAAGATTCCTTATAAGAGAGAGGAAATGACCATTTGTGTATAAGTAGGAGAGATAATATCAACATTAAGCATATTTGTTCCACATCTTATATCTTTTAGGTTTTCAAGGTTATAGATAACTAGGTTAATCCAAAGGTGCCAAGCATCACAAAGAATATGAACTTTCTTTCAAGTCAAGAGTTAGGGAAGAACTGTATAAGTGTGCCTGAATTTCTAGATATACCTAAATAGACCACCAGAAATCAATTGGGCTATAGAACGAACCAAGGAAAGCATTTGGTATAAGATCTATAAGGCCCATTATCTAAATTCTTTATGAAAGAAGGAGAAGTGGTTGGATAGATAAGAGAAGAGACAGATGAAGAGGATGGGAATCATCGAAAAGCTAACCCCATGGATGATCTTGAAGAAGCATTCTTTCATATGCTTCTAGAAAGTTTAGAAGCTAATTATTAGAATTATCATGACTCTCTGATGAAAAGAGTGAGAAGAAGAATAAAAAAAGAATGGGAAACATGTTATAGTGGTAGGGGAAGATTAAGAAAGAGTATAATCTGTAACTTTGTATGGCCCTCAAATAGTTTGGCCATGGAACTAAAAATGAAAGATGTATGATAAGGATTACGAACAATATCTATTAGACTAATAAAACTAGGAAATATGAAAGCTAGTTAATGGGAAGTAAGTTACTCATGCCAAACTAGAAGTGTCTTGTGAAGATCCAGAATATGAGAAGAGCATACCTAGTCTCTATGTTGAAGGGAAATTTCAGGGTTTGACTTAGTTGACATTAAAAACATTATTGTTAGCTCTATCAAAGATGTGAAGGAATATGGAGACACATAGGGACAGTCATTCAATGTCAGACAAACTGAGATAGATGAATGACATTTGTGGGAAAGCTTCATGAAGGTTGAGTTTGGAGATGATTAGATAAATAAAGATTTGAAGAGGTTGTCAAGGCTAAGGCAAATGTTGTAAGTAAGAAAAAAAAGTGGGTTCTAAATAGGTGAATAATGACTTAAATGCATCTTCTTAGGCTACTAATGAGAATAGAGTTAAAGAAAAGAAAGATCCTAAAAAGGCTAATGTTGAAGAAGCTCCAATTGCTCCTTTTGAAGAGTCTCCTTTTCCCAACACCTCTGGTGTTCTTATCTCTAGCCTTTTTAAGGATAATGATGCATTTATTTCTAAGTTTACAATAATGAATGTAGAGTTTTCTTACTTGTGTGATGTTCATTATTTAATATTAATTCTATGCATACCACTTCATTTAATCTTAGCACATAGGAAAATCTAAAAATCTTGCTCATTGCAATTGACGCCATCCTTGAGGAGCGAGAAAAGTTTGAATAGTTGCTTAAAAGTATTAGAGAGTCTTTTCTTAGGCATACGATGATATGCTAGGGGTTGACCAATGAATAATTGAACACGGAATTTTGACTTACCCACACATGAGACCAGTGAAGCAAAAATTTAGATGAATGAAATCAGAGTAGACTTAGTTGATGAAGAAAGAGGTTGTAAAGCAATTGAATGCTAAGTTCTTAAAGATAGTTGACTACCCATAATAGTTAGCCAACATAATGCCAATGCCAAAAAAGGAAGGAAAAGTAAGGATGTGCATGGACTATAGGGATTTGAAAAAGGCATGTCCTAAGGATGACTTCCCTTTACCCCACATTGATGTGTTAGTGGATAATGCTACGAATTGTGTTATACATTCTTTCATGGATTAGTTCTTTGACTATTATCAAATCCTTATGGCCATCACAAAAAAAGTGAAGATCACTTTTATCATCGAATGGGGGTACATATTACTATAAGGTAATGTTATTAGGTCTAAAAATGTTGGTACAACTTATCAGCAAATGTAAATCACATTCTTCCATGACTTGATCCATAAAAAAGTAAAGGTATATGTCAACGATATGATGATGAAGTCTGAAACATGGGAAAGGCACTTTATAGCCTTAAAAAAGTTCTTGCAAAGAGTTGACTAGTATAACCTTAGGCTTAATCCTAAGAAGTACATCTTTGGGGTTACGTTAAAGAAGCTGTTGGGACATATGGAAGTAAGAAGAGTATTGAGGTAGACCTGAATAAAGTAAAGGCCATTCAGGATATGCCTATGCCAAAAATGGAGAAGGAAGCTTGGACATGGGCTTGAAAAAATAAAAAAGAGAATACAATGGTTGATGTCTTAGCTACTTTAGCTTCTATTTAGGATGGGCTTGAAAAGATGCTAATGAAGCCACTAATCACACTCAGATTTAAGGCAATATGCTATGTTAAAGAAAAGGTGATGTAGACCTCTATGGAAAATTGTCTTTAATATTATGATGCAAAAATACTTGAGAAGTCATGAATACCCTGAAGGAGCCAAAAAGAAAGAAAAGACATAATTTGAAAGCTAGCTTTTGGTTTATGACATCATACTGTACAAGCAAATATCAAATGGAGTCCATATAAGATATTTGGTAGAAGAAAAAGCAAGCAAGGTAATAAAAGAGGTGCACGTAGGGGTTTGTATTCTTATGTGAATGAAAAAGTTTTAGCTAGGAAAATTTTAAGGATGGATTACTATTAAATGGGATTGCATCAAAACGTGACATCCTTAACCTAATTCATATGCATTTTAATTATAGTATATTTTGCATATATGCATCACAAGACATAAGCATGAATACTTACATCATTGCATTTGAGGCATTTGAATATGAATATAATGTTTGCATAGTTATGTGGCAAATTGTCATATGTTGTGTCCATGTTATAATATCTTAAATAATGGTGTTTTGGAACTTATTAAAAGTATAAGGAGCATATGGAGATTGATAGATGGATAGAAGTGATGGAGTGAAAAAGATGGACTAAAAGAGAAAATTTGAGCTTCCAACCAATAATAACAAGCCACCATGATTTTATCTTATTAGATTAGGTATACAAATTGAATTTCTCTTCCTTTAGGATTAGATTAGCGAGAGAAAAATATGGGGGTAGGGGGGTGTAGCAAAAGAAATAAAAATGAAGAAAGAATGAAAGGAAGAAGAAGAAAAAGGTAGCTAGCTTGGAAAGAAACCCTAAACTTTTATTATTTTGGAAAAAGAGGTCCTCAAGGTGTTGAAGATAATATTTGGAATAGGCTGAGACCATCTACAACTTAATAGCTTAGAGGTAAAGGTAAGTAAATAGCTAATGGTACTTAAACATGTAATTGGTTAAATGTTATGAACTTGTACTCTTTAGATCGAATTGTTGTTTAATAAGATAATATTGATAAACACTTTGATGAAAGGATTGTTATATTTTTGAATTATTTATTCTTATGAGATATTGATAAACTATGGCTTAAAAATGAAAGTATGTTGTGATATGACTTGCCAAGTTTGATGGGTATTACTATTAGTCATTATATTGTAAGAATTTTGTTGAATTTATAAATGATTCATTGAATGACTATTACTTGATATTTTTTAAGCAAGCAACAACATTTGATAGCCTATGTAGTAATGATTTATAGCATGTATGGCAATAATATTTGATAGCCTGTGTGGCAATAATATATGATAGTTTGTGTGGCATCAACATTTGATATCTTATGTGGCAACAAAATATGATGCTTATGTGGCAATAACATTTGACAACCTGTGTAGCAACAAAATAGAATAACCTAAGTGGCATTAAAGATTAGAGATTCTTTATTTCATACATGGATGAGATGATAGGTTATTCATAATTAAATTCTGATTATGTTGTTTATGATTGAAGTATTATTTAGTGTTTACTTACTGAGTATGCAAGCTTACTTCTCTGCATTTAATTTTCTTTTAAGAAGAGTAAATTAGAGATTGCATCCCATCTGTATTTTGAAGTTGTTGTCTAGTAATCTGATAGAGATTGGGTCGGTACACAGTCTTTCATTATTTTGTTTTTTAGCCATATATGTTTGTTATGAATAGTTACTATGTTGTAATATAAGATATTTAAAGTGTTCAAAATAATGAAGAAGGGACTTTTGATGATAATGTAATGTCACAAAATCTTTAGAAGTTGTCACAAATTTCAAGTTCATGCCAGCCTTAACCACTTGCCATTGACATAACTACATAATTTGACTTTGCCTTAGTCATTTAAAGCATAGGGGCATCAACGTGATTGAGGAAATTAAACCAACCTCATTAAAGGGGTGTAAGTATATCATTATGGCAATCAACCTCATATCAAAATAGGTGGAAGTTGAATCTTTTAGTAAGCTGAGGGCAAGGCAAATGGCCTGATTCATAAAAAATAACCTAATTTATCGATATTGGGTGCCACATCATATTATGATGTATAACAAGGTGCATTCTTAAGCTGAGGTCAGAATGATCCTAGAAAATTATAGTGTGACCCATCACAAGTTATCACTTTATAGCCTGCAAGTGAATAGAGTAGTTGAGGTAGCAAATAAGAACATTAAGAATATCATTACCAACATAATCAAAAACTATAAGGAATGGTCGAAGAAGTTACCCATTGCATTATGGGGGGTTCCGAACCACAACCAAAACATCAATAAGGAATGACACCATACTCTTTAGTATATGGCATGCAAGTGTGTTACTTATGGAGATAGACATTAAATCCCTTCGACTGTTAGTTGAGACAAAATTTCTTGATTATCAATGGATAAGGAATTGATTTAAGTAACCAGCTCTATTAGATAATAATAAATTAAAAGTCTTTTATGACTTCTACTTATACCAAGCCAATATGGCATGCACTTTTAATAAAAAGGTCAACAATAACACAATAAATAATGGTGATTTAAAGCTAAAGGAAATGCAACCACAAGCTTAAGATCCTTAAAGGAAGTTCAAGCTCAACTACAAAGCTTCCTATGTGGTCAAGCAAATCTATTAAGCACTATTGTAAAGTTATCAGGTCTAGATGAGAATGAATTCTCTAAGTTGATGAATCTAGATAAGGTAAAGAAGTATTTCTTATGATGGAATGAGAAAAAGTAAATAAGCCCACTAAGTAAAAACTTGAAAGAGCAAGTTAGGCAACATTTAGGGTGTAAGAAAAAAAAAAGAGAGAAGAGAAAGAAAAAAAAAGCCTGCTAAGTCAAAAACCCAAAAGGGCAACTTAGACAAAAATTAAGGTATAAAAAATATAATAAACAAAAACAAAAGGCAAGAAATGAGGCAAGAATGAAGAATAATGAGCTAACAAGTCAAAAGCATTGATCGAGATGACCAAATGATCTAATAAGTCATTATTAAAAGTAGTGATTATGTATTTAATTAATAAGTAATATGTAAATTGTAATGACTCTTAAAAGGTATAATACCAAAAGGAAATGCATTTGCATAATAAAAGTAACCTTTGTTAAACAATTATTTAAGTTAAAAGAAATATAAGAAGTTCTTTTCCATATGCTTATTATTGTTGTGAATATTTTGAAGAGAATATTATGTCCCTAATTGCCATGCAACCAAGCCTCAAAGTTAGCCTCATCAAAGGTATATATGTTAGAAGGAAAGATGTGGTAAATATAGTGATCAGACCAAATGGCCTCCACTTTATCCAAAAAGTGCTAAGTCAAGGGTCCCTCTATGAAAAGTAAGAGGAAAGCTTATAGTATCCTATATAACCTAAATAAATGATGAACTCTAGCTAAATCATAAAAGGTACTAAATGATAGAACTAGAAAAATCATGCACCCTCTATAAGTCCTAAGAGTAACCATAATTAGCCTCGACTAAGGATAGGTTCAACGAATATCAGAATAGGAGATATGAGACAACCATTAAATCAATTCAACTTTGGTAAAAGTAGGTTTTGACAAGTGACAATTTCACAACAAAAGCTTCTAATAAACCTAACTTCTCCTATAACCATATCTTTAAAAAAAAAGAGAAAGAAAAGAAAATTATAATAATAAGAAAAGGCTTATTAGGTTGAAAACCTGAAAGTGTGCCCTAAACAAAAAGAAGCAGCTAGCTAGATCAAAAACCCATAAGGGAAATTCAAGTAAAGTTAAGGAAAGAAAACACAAAAAGAAAAAAGAAAGAAACAAGAGAAATAAGATAGCAAAAGAAAAATAAATGAAATAAAAATAAAAAGGCTATAAAAGAAACATTTACCTAAAGTAATAGCAAACTCCTAGCGAAAGATTCATTGATGCCTAGCAATACCTTGTCCAAGCCTATAATAGTCTCATTGAGAATTATTTGGACCAGGGTCTTCCCCCACTCAATCTCCTCATTAAGAGGCAAAACTCACAAGTCATTCTCTCTATCATCCCTCTATAGCAAAATTTACTCCTTCAGACAGTCGTTAGAATATGAGCTTGTGTTGCCCTAACATGGCCTGTAAAAGAATGAAGAATAAGAAAAAGAGATATGAGGATCTTTTATTCCCCTAAGTGTATATGGTTATTTCGTTATATTACAAGTCGAATTACTCCATCATTTTTTAAACATATGTATAATTCTAGCATGATAGTGCAATTTGATTTGCATTGGTGCCAAACTATTCTAACAAGGGCCAAATTTTAGTATTTTTGAAGTCACAAAGTAGATTGAATCAATTTAGAGTGAGAGTGAATGAAAAAGCCTTTTAGCCATATTGAAAAATGCTAAAATGGCAAGTTTACGCATGAAAATAGACGAGAAAGACTTTGTAGAAGAGAGAGAAAGTGAATAGTGCTTAACAAGTATAAACAGTAAGGATTGGCTTTACAGACCTTTTAAGCCATCTATATAGATAAATATTGGTCTCTATAGATAGTTTAATGGTGTGTATAGACCATTGTTCTTGTAAATTTTATAGCCCTTATATTTTAGGCATCCATATTCAATTACCCCTATTTAAAAGGGCACAAACATGCATAAGTGTACAAGATTCTTACATTTATTCATCTATGTCATAAGTGGAAAGTATCAGAATAAAGGTAAGCATCCATTTCTACCAAAAGGGTTAATATTCAACAAAATAGAGGCATATCTTCCTCAAACAATATCATAAACTCCTAATCATCCAACAGTAATATCCAAAGGCCTAAAAAAACTAGCTCGACAATCATACTATGGTGCAAAAATACTAAACTATTCCAATAATGGAAAGAAGAAAAAAGAATAAAATCTTAAAGTCTAGGAAAAAAAAATGGGTGATAATGATTAGTTCAATCATCATCCTCCTCCTCTTCCAAGGTCCCCATATAGCTCTCTAACTTGGTGTGTGCCTGCTACTCCATCTACTTCAATCGAGCCTGAAGCTCTAATAACTAGTTTCGCATCTCCTAAGGTCTTAGACCTGGTGATGGACTATCTCCTATAATATGCATAAAGGTAAGGATGATTAGGTTACAAATGCATACACAGACACAAGCATGATCATACATACATAACTTGCATTCTCATTAAACTAAACCTCATGAGTTTACTGGTAATCATCCTTTTTAGTGTAGTTATGAGGTCAAATGTAGCCTGACCCTTGAGGTGAGCAATCTACTAAAAAGAAATAGCTAATAAATGCAAAAGCAAATAAAAAGGAAAAAGGAAAAAGGATAATACTCACGTGGGTCATGCTAATTACTACAAATGTACTCGCCAATCAAGTAATCTCCAAAGCCATCATGGATTTGGTTAAGGAAGCCACACATGTCTCCATTAGGTTGCCAAAGAATAAGTCTAACTCCCCAGATGGTTGGCTCAAGTCTAAAAGTCTCAGCAATGTAGGCTCACTCACTGAAGGAGCAGGCTTCATAAGCCTCTTCTCTGAGTAGGTTATTATGCCCCAACCACCAGAGCGTAACATCACTCTTATGTAAGCCTTATGATGTAAGAAAGCTTGAATGATCACCTCATCTACTAGGATGTCCCTATCAAAGCCTTAGCCATGCAGTTTTGGTACCTCACACCACCCGATATGAGCTACTCCTCTAGTCTCAATGCTAGAGCTCACTAGTACTCGACCCCCTTCAAATCCAATGCCTAGAACATGTCGGACAATGGACGCTGATGCATGAGTCGGGTGTATAGTACCTCTCGCCATAGAAGCACTTTTTCTTTAAGATACCATTTCCAAATTGAGGGCTCTACCATTAGTCATCACCCATCCCTCAACCTCAATCACCTTCATCTGCCATGTATTAACTAGCCCCTTCCAATCCAGACAAAGCTATGAAAGAAGTAAAATAATAAAACACATCACTACAAGTATCCAACTAGATTCATGAATCATAAAAAACTAATAACAAATTTTTATTTTGTAGTTTAAACATACTTTAGCCATGGTCAACATGTTTAGGTAATTGTGTCTAACACTATTGATGACTCCTTGTGGCGTGTGAAACTCCACCTGTGAATCATGGATAACACCCCGTCATATTCATCAAAGGGTTGTTGCCCACTAGTAGCCCTAGCTCGATAGATCAAGTCTACTAAAGACATACCATTAGTCAAATAAAAGATAAGGGGAATAAGGAATAAAAGAAACTTGAGTATACTAATTACCTTAAATACCCATCAGACATCATTCATGTACAATAGCCCACTGGAGCATCAATCCAAATACCGATATAAATGGGTTATCATGTGGATTCTTAGCCCAAAAAACAACATTGGTTGAGATCCTCAAAGGCTAATAGAAGGCATATCTGACCAGTGTTTCTAGGGTTAGAGAATAGAGTCCCCGTGACATTCTATAGCCATAAGGAAAAAGCGAAAAGATTGGTGACCTTTTAAAGTCTTGGGTTGGTCGCATCTAGAGCCTTCTTATTCAGGTTGTAGGATTGGATGATAAACTCCTACAATGGTGGGCACAAGACCCCCAAACACCTCATCCAAATCATATATGTATAGTTACAAGGTGTGAAGGTCAACCCTCTAACTTGTGGCAATGGAAGGTAAGCGTAGTATCCACCCACTACTTTACTAAGGCCTGCATGGCATTTTCATCACCCTATAGAGGTTTGTTCAAAAGTGTCAGTAAGAAGGGTACGAGCATCATCTCTTCAAGTTAGGATCACTAATTGAGGCAGTCATCTGAACCAAATCTTTGATGGTGTGACAACCTCGCTTCCTTTACTAAAAGAGACGTTATCTTGAAAATGAATAAGAGAAATTGAAATTACTAAAAAGCCGCAGTTGAATGTATAAAGAAAATTCAAACCAAGTGCAATAAGAAAATTGAAAACCAAAGCAAAATCATAAGTACGCATAACATGCACAAAGTCAATTATTCTTCTAATTTTTTATGAAGTGCTTAATAAATCCTTAAAATATGAGAAATTGTGATTATACATATAAATTAAGGTAGACATTTCAAAAATGAAGCAATTTAAGCTAGCGAAAAAGCAAAAAAATCAAATCACAAACTTTAGATATCCAAGTCGCATAATTCCAAGTAAAAAATAATAAAATTTCATGTATTTTATGTACAAGTACATGCAAGACACAATAAAGAATCAAAAGAATAAATAAAAGTTAAATTTTGACCATAACAAGCGTTCATAATCCAATCATCAAATTCACAAACATCGCAGGCAACAATTCATGAAATTTCATAAAAAAAATTAAGTTTATTTGTAAAATTTTACAAGACTTTGTAAAGTACAGTCACAATTAACTTAAAATTTGCAATGTTTGATAGAATCTAATAAAATTTTGGCAATAATTCAAAAATAAAATCAAGCCTTACAAATAATTTCACTAATTAATTTAGGTAATTTTTGCACATAAGGACCAAGAGATTTCAAGGGCATGCAAATCAAGGTAATGGGCTAATAAGCAATTGATAAGTAAATTATAGAAATTCTAAAGGTGAGTATCCTTCAATATGATTTAATTTTGGGAACTAATCTAATGTTTGCTTGTGAATATAACTTTGGACAATGACTAAAAGTAAAAAATGTTGAAAGTGGAAAAATAATATAAAATAAAAATAAAGTAGAAAAAGTGGGATAGACCATGCTAAAACCCGCGCCTGCCAAATAGGAGTAAAGGTCATATATGACTAGTGTGTCTTGTCCCATCTTAAGGCCTTTCGGACATGTCTTAGGTAAGATATATGTGAGGGTTGACACATAATCAAAACCCTAACAAGCTTTCATGTTCTCAATGCATCGTGGATAACATCATCCCCCTTAGGAAAGTTGGTAAAAGTATCAAATATCACATAATGAAAGTGGTCCATGGAGAATCCATGTAAAGGGAAACACATAAACATCTAAGTTCAGAGGATTTGTAGTAAGAGAAAGAAGAGAGATGAAAAGGGATAACACAAATGAAAGATAAGCCAATTGCAACCTTTATATAATGGGGTTGTCTATATAGATAAGACTTGTCTATACGAACAACTAATGCCACTCTACTATCTAAAATAACATTACTGCACTACATCTTCATTTAAATTGTCTGTATAGATAAGCTCTTTGTTTGTACAGATGATTAAACAAACTCAGATGAAAGAAAGAAAGAAGAAAAAAAAAGGAAAAAGGTCTATAATGAAATGACCAAAGTGCCCATGAACCCTTCTAAACTCATAAAAGCCCATTCAAGTCCTGAAACCTCTACAAAAATTATAAAATTACCTTAAAACATTAGGTTATACATCTAGTGAATAACATAAAAGCTTTCGAATAAGTTCAAGCTAGAATAGTTATTCAAAAGGAAAACTTATCCTCAGTGATTGATAAAGAGAATTCTTGGACCATTTTCACTCTAGAATGACTGTTAAAACATAGAATCCTCCCAACAGATTTTAGAAGGGTTACTAAACTAACTCTTCATGCCAAAATCATTATCAGAATATGAAACCTCCTTCAATGCCTACTAAAAATTATTGCACTTCCATCTAGTTAGAATGGCTACCTAGAATTCCAGCCTTTAATCTAGTATTTGCTTGATAGCTACTGAAAATGAATAACTAATACTAATACCTGTTAAAAAGCTGACACATAAATTTAGCACCTATTAGAAAGCTATTAATACATCCAGTACCTACTCGAGAGCTGTTAGAGATGAATAATTAACATTAGTACTTGCTAGAAAGCTACTAGAAAATGCTTAATACTTACTAGAAAGCTGTTAAGATATTTGAAGAACTTTAACACCTACTCAAAGAGCTACTAAAGAAGTTGTATCCTTTAATATTTTTTATGACATTTACATTTTGACAATGCTTTATTATGTTTTATTCAATAGTTATTTCTTAAATATTATTTCTAAGCCTCACAAAGTAAGGGGCAAACTATGAGCATTAGATTTCAAGCCTTAGGATGCAAGCCTAATGATAAGAACTAATAGAATCAATCCCTAAAGGTGAAAGGGAAGGATTGCAAAAAGAAGAAACAAGGATCAGGAAGAGCCCTAGATCAAACCAAAACTAAACCCATAAACCAAAATAAGCCCGACTCAAAGCCCACTAAGTAGCCTTTAAATTTTTGTACAACCTATACACTTAGTTGTATAACCAACTCACTTATCTATACAACTTAGTTTCCAACCCTAATAAAAGTAAGATTTTGGAATAGTTGACCATTGATTACCATATGGCTATACAACTAATTTCTTGACATAGATAACATAAAAATCCTAATTTTAAAACCTTTTTTGATCCTATCTACTGAAAATAAAGTATTGGACACAACTTGAGCCATTTGAACTCAAGTGCACTTACTTGCTCTTTATAAGTACCCTTTCATTTAAAATAGGAATGGGAGGCCCTTTGACCTAGTGTTAATCTACCAAAATTGCTACATAACTCGCCTAAACATAAAAACCCTAACACCAAAACTACCCATTCTAATATCCAAACTATCGAAGCTTAAACCCTCAATTTTACATTTTTCTTTTGCACTTTTTAAGGATTATTCAACATCTCAATGCCTCTGATGACAAGGCACATTAAAAGAAACATCTAAGGCCCCTTAACTCCCTCTTCCTCCCTCCCTCATTCTTCTTTTTTTTATTTTGTAAAACCTAATCCTAATAGTTTGTACAAACCTATTCATAGTCTGTGCATACTATTGAATGGGTGGTATAAACCCTTTTATATTTGGTATAACCCACTTTCATTAAAGAGTAGCAGGTTTGTGCCCCTTCTTCCTCATTCATTTTGTTCTTATTTTTAAGTTTTTAATGGAATTCTTTATGAGCTCTAGCTGAGGTTAGTTCTTCACATCTATAACCATCACTTTTTTTATTTAGTGGTATTAGGACTAAAAGGAGAGGATGTACATTTATGTTTATAAACTTAAGCTTATCCTTTTTTTTTTTCAGTTCTTTGTATATGCTCATGTATAACTTATTAAGATATGATTGGGATAGGAAGTTTACTTTTTAAAGACCCCATGTATTTATTACATGTTTTGTTTGACATGTTATTTTTATAAGTTTTAGTGTAGCCACTAAGAGGGGGTGACTAGCTCTTTTGTTTGATCACCTCCTTTTTTTTCTTTATGAGATGGTTCGAACCATAGACATAGGGAGCGTTTATAGCTCTATGACGTTTGTCTCTTTTGCTTTTCATGTTTAATACATCATAAAGTATTCCTAAACCTAATACTATTCATCTTCCTTCATTTTGGTACCTTGGCTTTATCCATTATCAATGACACCTTTAGGATGCTCAAGCTCCCTTAAAGCATTATATGGGAGGATCCAATGACCTAAGAACCCTAAATTGGTGTTTTTAAGTCCTTGCTCAAGGCCTCCACCATCCTCTAAGTGCATTTACATCTCATTTAATATCATGCTATCATGCTTCATTCTTTATCTTTATATGCTTACACTTTATTTATTTCCATTGAATAAATATATGTTCTTGCTTGACTTGAATAATGATGTGATTATGGTTATATTGGTTTTGGGCATAGTAGCATTCTAGGTCCTTTAACTTAGAGATGAGTTTGGTATAACCATCATCATAAATACATTTTATCTTTTAGATTATTATTACTTTATTTTGATTTTATGGTTAGATGCTAACTTGTTTCTTATTTTTCTTATAGATTGATATGTGTTTTTCTCTAGTTTGGCATGTTTAACCTTTTGTTAAATACGCATGACTATCTCACTTATGACCATAGGTGTATGTCCCACCCTATAGAGAATGATTGTAATGATGTGCTTAGTTTAATTGCTTTAAGACATTTTAGATGAATGCTCTTAGGATCGATAGCCAGATTAATCAATAATAAGGCTAAAATGATAATTGTGAACCAAAGATGCATGAAGGCTAGATCCCCAAATTCGGGTAATATGGAGGTGCCTAACCTCCTCCCCATGCCATACATAATTCTTGAACTTGATATTTAATGGGATGATGATGGATTAGGCCTTTTAAATGACTTGTGTTAGCTTAGAACTTGTCCTTGCCAAGATTTTTATCTCGATCAAAGTTGAGTGGCAACTTTAAAGTCAGATTCTTATCTCCCAGACTAAGGGAGAAGCCTTAAGGTACTTCTTCACCAATGGTTTGGAACTCCTTTTCTTGGACTTTTCTTTACCTCTCTTCTCATTGGAGTAAGTGTTCTTTGAGTCTAAAACCCCTTTAAATACAATCTTTTCTTTAAGGTAAACCTACTTGGCAGCTACTAGCCGTGTCTCCTCTTTATATTAAGTGGTTTTGGATTCCAACGCATTTAACTTCAGAGGGACTTCCTCAGTTGGGTTTTCCTTGGGCAACAGGGGGCTTCGAACCATCAAACTAGTTACCAAAGCTTTTATTATCTATGCTTATAAGAAAGATAATGCAATCCATATGGACTAGGCTAGATGCTTCAAATTGTACAAAAGCATCGACGATGTTGATATTTATGGTGGGACTTAAGATGGTTTTTAGTTAATGATCATTCCTAGAGGAAGTTTCTTCCTCTAGTGAAAGACAAAGTCATTTTTAGGTGGATTCGCCATTTACATTTCAAAATAAAGGGTATGTCTTTTTTAAGGAAGGTAAGAGATAAAGTTTACCACAAATGGTGCCAATTAATGGTCTTTGATCTAAAATGGGATGTGTCAACCCTACAAAAAGACACAAGTGAGCCCAAGAGGGCTAGAGTGTAACATCCCTATCCCTATTCATTGGCATTATCACATGAATATATTCATTGCACAAATGATATGAAATCACATATGAGCATATGCACTATATCAAATGATATGAAATCTCATATGAACATATGCACAGGATAAATAATCATTTAGACATGT